>JAVTVY010009168.1:0-43126 GCA_036873755.1 Hanleya hanleyi | reverse complement strand
ATGTTTTGGAGCTAGGGGAGCCCCTAATGGTCCGATGGGGTCGAGTGAGGTATCAAAGTGAAGCATTCGTGAAGAGGCATCTGATGGGCTGGGTGTGGGGTTGAAATAGTGTCATTCTGCGCATGCGCGGTCGCCAAAGGGTATGGAAATAGACGTTTTGGGATCTAGGGTAGCCCCTAATGGGTCGATAGAGTCGTATGAGGTATCATTGTGAAGCATTCGTAAAGGGCCATCCGCCTGGCCTAGTGGCTCGCTCGTGGTCACCAGTCTGCGCATGCGCAGACAGGGAATTATGGGAAAAGGGTATGCAGATAGACGTTTTGGGATCTAGGTAAGCCATTAATGGCCCGATGGAGTCGTATGAGGTATCATTGTGAAGCACACATGAGGGGGCATCTGACTGGACTAGTGGATCGGGCTTTTTCACCATTCTGCGCATGCGCAAACAGGGAATTGTGGGAAAAGGGTATGGAAATAGACGTTTTTGGATCTAGGTAAGCCCCTAGTGGGCCGATTGGGTCGAGTGAGGTATCAGTGTCAAGCACACATGAGGGGGCATCCGCCTGGACTAGTGTCTCGGCCGTTGTCGCCAGTCTGCGCATGCGCAGACAGGGAATTATGGGAAAAGGGTATGGAGATAGACGTTTTGGGATCTAGGTAAGCCCCTAGTGGACCGATTGGGTCGAGTGAGGTATCAGTGTGAAGCACACATGAGGGGGCATCCGGCTGGACTAGTGTCTGGTCCGTGTTTAACATTCTGCGCATGCGCAGACAGGGAATTGTGGGAAAAGGGTATGGAAATAGACGTTTTGGGATCTAGATAAGCCCCTAGTGGGCCGATTGGATCGACTGAGGTATCCATGTGAAGCACACATGAGGGGGCATTCGGCTGGACTAGTGGATCGAGCGTTGTCACCATTCTGCGCATGCGCAGACAGGGAATTATGGGAAAAGGGTATGGAAATAGATGTTTTGGGACCTAGGTGGGCCACTCTTGGACCTATGGAGTCGTATGAGGTATCCATGTGAAGCATTCGTGAAGGCGCATTGGAGAGGATGGGTGACACGTGGAACTGACGTCATTATGCGCATGCGCAGTAGACCAAGTGTATGTAAATAGACGTTTTGGGATCTAGGTGAGCCCCTAATGGGCCGATGGAGTTGTTTGAGGTATCAATGTAAAGCAGTCGTGAAGGAGCATCTGTCTGGACTAGTGTATCGTCCGCGTTCAACATTCCGCGCATGCGCAGACAGGGAATTGTGGGAAAAGGGAATGGAAATAGACGTTTTGGGGTTTAGGTGGGCCACTAGTGGTCTGTTGGAGTCGAGCGAGGTATCAATCTGAAGCACACGTGAGGGTGCATCCGACTGGATGGGTATGGGGTAGGAATATCGTCATTCTGCGAATGCGCAGGCAGACCCTAGTGTGGAAATATACATTTTGGGGCCGATGTGAACCACTAGTGGTCCAAATGGGTTGTGGGAGGTGTCAAAGTAAAGCTTTTGTCGGGTAGAATCAGAATGGTGTGTTTTTTTTATTGCAAGTCGAGTCAATCTGCGCATGCGCAGTTGTGTGTAGTAAGTAAAGTGGCCATTTTGGGGAAGTGAAGGAAAGTATTTGGTGTAGAGATGGACCACTATTGTGTACTGGTGTATGCCTGAGCCGCATTACGCGTGTGTGAGTGAGTGAGATTGAGTGAGTGAGTGAGAGTACTCACTCACTGACTCACTCACTCACACTCACTCACTCACTGACTCACTCACTCACTCACTCACTCAATCACTCACTTACTCACTCACTCATTCACCGTTGTTAGTGCGTCCATGCGTTAAGTCGGGCGTTGGGGACGCCTCACTCACTCACTCACTCACTCACTCACTCACTCACTGACTCACTCACACTCACTCACTCACTCACTCACTCACTCACTCACTCACTCACCCACCACTCACTCACTCACTCACCCACAACTCACTCACTCACTCACTCACTCACTCACACTCACTCACTCACTCACTCACTCACTCACACTGACTCACTCACTCACTGACTGACTCACTGACTCGCTGACTCACTCACAGTCGCTCACTCACTCACTCACTCACTCACACTCACACTCAACTCACTCAGTCACTCACTCACTCACTCACGCTCACTCATATGTACAGACACCACCACACACCAATAATACCATCACACACACACACCACCACCAACGTCACCACCAACGCCACCAACGCCACCACCAACGCCACCACCGGGCGTTGACGGTGGTAGTGGTAGCTCCCGTGTGGCAGAGCTCTTGGATCGGAGCTCTCGGAGCTCAAAGCTTGCAGCGCTCGAAATGACGTCATCGCAGGCATGCGCGTGTACCTGTGTTGCACCCTCGGAGCTCCCGAGCTCTTGGAGCTCGGAGCTCCGGAGCTCTTGGAACTCGGAGCTCGGAGCTCCGGAGCTCTTGGAGCTCGGAGCTCCGGAGCTCTTGGAGCTCGGAGCTCTTGGAACTCGGAGAGGCTTTCCCAACATCTTTGCGGCGTCCCCAACGCTCGTCTTAACGCATGGACGCACTAACGACGGTGAGTGAGTGAGTGAGTGAGTCTTCCGGTTCCGGTCACGTGACAGTAAATATGGAAAAACCCCGATGTAAGAGGGGGACCTGGATGTAAGATGAGGACCCGGATGTAAAACTACAGTACCCAGGGAAGTGACCTTTGATCCTGCGCTACTCGGAAGTGACGTCATCGTACGCAGGCACACACACATATACCTGGTGCACCCACACCCTAGTGTACCTATGCCCTACGGGCTATAGGGTACACGGTGCACCGCGTAAGTGTGTGTGTGTGCCTGCGTACGATGACGTCACTTCCGAGTAGCGCAGGATCAAAGGTCACTTCCCTGGGTACTGTAGTTTTACATCCGGGTCCTCATCTTACATCCAGGTCCTCCTCTTACATCGGGGGTTTTCCATGTTTACTGTCACATGACCGGAACCGGAAGACTCACTCACTCACACACTCACCGTCGTTAGTGCGTCCATGCGTTAAGACGGGCGTTGGGGACGCATCAAAGATGTTGGGAAAGCCTCTCCGAGTTCCAAGAGCTCCGGAGCTCCGAGCTCCAAGAGCTTCGGAGCTCCGAGCTCCGAGTTCCAAGAGCTCCGGAGCTCCGAGCTCCAAGAGCTCGGGAGCTCCGAGGGTGCAGCACAGGTACACGCGCATGCCTGCGATGACGTCATTTCGAGCGCCGCAAGCTTTGAGCTCCGAGAGCTCCGAGAGCTCCGATCCTAGAGCTCTGCCACACGGGAGCTACCACCACCACCGTCAACGCCCAGTGGTGGCGTTGGTGGTGGCGTTGGTGGCGTTGGTGGTGACGTTGGTGGTGGTGTTGGTGGTGTGTGTGTGTGGTGGTATTATTGGTGTGTGGTGGTGTCTGTACATATGAGTGAGTGTGAGTGAGTGAGTGAGTGAGTGACTGAGTGAGTTGAGTGTGAGTGTGAGTGTGACTGTGAGTGAATGAGTGAGTGAGTGAGCGAGTGTGAGTGAGTCAGTGAGTGAGTGAGTGAGTGAGTCAGCGTGAGTGAGTGAGTGAGTGAGTGAGTGTGAGTGAGTGAGTGAGTGGTGGGTGAATGAGTGAGTGAGTGAGTGGTGGGTGAGTGAGTGAGTGAGTGAGTGAGTGAGTGAGTGAGTGAGTGAGTGAGGCGTCCCCAACGCCCGTCTTAACGCATGGACGCACTAACGACAGTGAGTGAGTGAGGCGTCCCCAACGCCCGTCTTAACGCATGGACGCACTAACGACGGTGAGTGAGTGAGTGAGTGAGTACTCTCACTCACTCACTCAATCTCACTCACTCACACACGCGTCATACGGCTCAGGCATACACCAGTACACCATTCGGAGCAATAGTGGTCCATCTCTACACCAAATACTTTCCTTCACTTCCCCAAAATGGCCACTTTACTTACTACACACAACTGCGCATGCGCAGATTGACTCGACTTGCAATAAAAAAACACACCATTCTGATTTTACCCGACAAAAGCTTTACTTTGACACCTCCCACAACCCATTTGGACCACTAGTGGTTCACATCGGCCCCAAAATGTATATTTCCACACTAGGGTCTGCCTGCGCATGCGCAGAATGACGATATTCCTACCCCACACCCACCCAGTCGGATGCACCCTCACGTGTGCTTCACATTGATACCTCGCTCGACTCCAACAGACCACTAGTGGCCCACCTAAACCCCAAAACGTCTATTTCCATTCCCTTTTCCCACAATTCCCTGTCTGCGCATGCGCGGAATGTTGAACGCGGACGATACACTAGTCCAGGCAGATGCTCCTTCACGACTGCTTTACATTGATACCTCATACAACTCCATCGGCCCATTAGGGGCTCACCTAGATCCCAAAACGTCTATTTACATACACTTGGTCTACTGCGCATGCGCATAATGACGTCAGTTCCACGTGTCACCCATCCTGTCGGATGCGCCTTCACGAATGCTTCACAAGGATACCTCATACGACTCCATACGACCAAGAGTGGCCCACCTAGGCCCCAAAACATCTATTTCCATACCCTTTTCCCATAATTCCCTGCCTGCGCATGCGCAGAATGGTGACAACGCTCGATCCACTAGTTTAAGCGAATGCCCACTCATGTGTGCTTCACAGGGATACCTCACTCGACCCAATCGGCCCACTAGGGGCTTATCTAGATCCCAAAACTTCTATTTCCATATCCTTTTCTCACAATTCCCTGTCTGCGCATGCGCAGAATGTTAAACACGGACCAGACACTAGTCCATCCGGATGCCCCCTCATGTGTGCTTCACACTGATACCTCACTCGACCCAATCGGTCCACTAGGGGCTTACCTAGATCCCAAAACGTCTATCTCCATACCCTTTTCCCATAATTCCCTGTCTGCGCATGCGTAGACTGGTGACAACGGCCGAGACACTAGTCCAGGCGGATGCCCCCTCATATGTGCCTGACACTGATACCTCACTCGACCCAATCGGCCCATTAGGAGCTTACCTAGATCCAAAAACGTCTATTTCCATACCCTTTTCCCACAATTCCCTGTTTGCGCATGCGCAGAATGGTGACAATGGCCGAGCCACTAGTCCAGTCAGATGCCCCCTCATGTGTGCTTCACAATGATACCTCATACGACTCCATCGGGCCATTAGTGGCTTACCTAGATCCCAAAACGTCTATCTCCATACCCTTTTCCCATAATTCCCTGTCTGCGCATGCGCAGACTGGTGACCACGGCCGAGCCACTAGTCCAGTTGGATGCCCCTTTACGAATGCTTCACAATGATACCTCATACGACTCTATCGACCCATTAGGGGCTACCCTAGATCCCAAAACGTCTACTTCCATACCCTTTGGCGACCGCGCATGCGCAGAATGACGCTATTTCAACCCCACAGCCAGCCCATCAGATGCCTCTTCACGAATGCTTCACTTTGATACCTCACTCGACCCCATCGGGCCATTAGGGGCTCCCCTAGCTCCAAAACGTCTATTTCCATACCCTTGGTCCACCGCGCATGCGCAGAATGACGTTATTTCAACCCCACACTCAGCCCATCAGATGCCCCCTCACATAAGCTTCACTTTGATACCTCATACGACCCCATCGGATCATCCATACCCCATACAGGCATTTTCCCGTATTGATTTAATATGCAAATGTTCGAATCAGGGAAGATAACCCGACATTTGCCAAAAACTACAAAAGTGCATCAAGAGTTACCTCCCCCTAGATTGGAACTCTTCTGTGTTGGAGGTGGTTTTTCCCCAACGATCACATGATCGTCACGTGACCAAGTTCCTCCTCAAATCCTCCCCGGGGAACAAAAAAGTAGGTCAATAAGACTCTTTTTACTCTTATACTACTACTCACCTCACGTGTGTGGACCTGTGCGAATGTTTTGTACACAGCGCGTTTTTATGCGTTAAATGGATACCAAGCGATATTGCAATGTAAAATACCTTCATTATGCTCGTAATTATACTTCATGAGAGGTTTCAAATAACTCTTGCACACACTTAAACAATGTTTTCATGAGTCGGTGGGACTGTAGAAAGCTGAATCCGGGAGCACCTGTCCGTTTGTGTGGCTTAGTTAGAAACATCTAGACCGCTTTAACGGCAATTTTAAAGGTTTACTTCTTCCTTACTATCTTAGTTACTTGATAGGCTATAGAAACCACGTCTTACCTGTCGTTTTCCATGCTAAATATTTATGTTTTGGTAGCCGGGGGCCTCAAATCCGCACTTGTATTGACGTTCAACCGCTCGTGTATGGAATTAGGTGACTCCAATCGACGTGTATGGAAAATCCCTTACCCACGGTGATAATACTGCTACTGGGAAAGCTTCCAGCAATAATTTCCTCTAAAAATGCTATTGACGTTATAGAAGACATATTGATACATAAACATTTTATAGCGCTCAACCAAAATCCCATAGTGATCAAAGCATCTCGATTTCCCGATTTGAAACGTAGTTTTATGTTCAACGACTGACTGCTTTCTAATAATTGTATTATCGCATTCTGATAGTTTACAAAGAACACGTGACGAATTACATAAACATGCCTAACATTGGCATCTATGTTATATTCCGTTAGCTTATATCAGTTCGATATAGAGAAAATGAGAATTACCGTGAGGATATGTGTATGGTCACGAAAAGATTCTAATTGCAGAATGCCAACAACAAATGCCAAAATTTTGATTTGATGTTTGAGTTATTCCTATCCCTGTATGTTATAATATGGGTTAATTTTGATATTCTTGGTTAGAAACAACCGTTCGAAGAACATATAGGGATCGAGAAGTGGGACGTGAAATTAGGAGATAACGGTATGATATTATAGAGAATAAGCAAATATGATGGAAAAAAGAGATAGAGTAGGATAGAAAAATATTCAACCAGTCTACTGAAATGTATAATTTTAAGTCTCACTTACAAACATGCAGATAATGGATTAGTATAGTTCTTTGAATATAATTTGAGAAATAAACCTTCAGTAAACTGCTGCTCGTGTTAGAGTTGATATGTCGCAATGCGCATAATATACAACAAATGTCGAGAGAGAGAGAGTTAAGTTTTAGCGTCGCGTTCAGCTATATTTCAGCTAAAAAGCGACCATCAAACAAAATTCTAAGTACCTAAGTCAATAACTTAGTAATCCAACACATTAAAATATACACACATAAAAACTTATGCAAAAAAACGATTTCTCTCAAATAACCCAAGACACAGTCCTCCCTCACCCGACTAAAATGATCTTCCAAAGTAGTCGCTCGATAAAATAGTCCGGTAGCCACTCGCGAGAACATGTCATTCCGTAGCACCCCCCGCGTAGATTTTGTTTGACTTCTTTTTCATGAAGATCAACATCTCCCGGTCAGTTAAATACCTGATGTAGATATCTACGGTGGTGCCTAAGGTTGCTACAAGCAATTGTTTGATGCTGACTGGTTTTGAAAAATTTAAAACCGGAATGAGGGTCGGGGTAATTCAGCCCTCATATTTTTATTACCCCTGCGCTTCGCGATCTGAAACTTACACAAATTTACCTTCGAATAATGACCTTTCAGATAAAACAGTCCAAATTCCTCTAGCTAATATAGCCACGTCATAGTGACGTCATAAGCTCGAGAAGCCTTTGTCTCATGAATTTTGGGAAATATTTTCTCCGATTTTCTCTGTTTCTTTCGCAGTAATCCATTCTTGATGATATTTAACATATAATCTTGAAAGATATATGTCTACCGTTTAATTCTAGACCAGATACGTCTTTCTACTAAGTCCCGTTTGACCTCAGCATGGATTCATATAGATGTTATCCGGTCATGACACCATTAAATCCAAATGGGGGTAGGGGAGATTACCCTGCTATATTTTCTTTAGTTCGCGGTTTATCATACTGAAATACTCCAAGCATTGCTTCTGGATATCGACCTGAAGGATAGAGTAATCAGACTTCCGGTAACTACTTCAGTTTCGTCGATATGACGTCATGAATCTAGAAATTGTATTTTTTCTTTATTTGTGTCTGATTATCGCGCCTTGTTCTGTTTTTTTTCTTTCTTTATTTCTATAAAATGTTCCGCTTATATCTGGATAGTGTTTCAAAGGGTTTCATTTGAACCAAGTGTTGTACAGAAGTAAATTAATATAATTTTGTGTGTGACAAACTAATAATCTGGCCTGAAATAAGACAGAAAAACAAAATCTGACTGAGTGTGTCCCACAAAAATCGGGGTTAGTTGGAATTCCTCATGTCTCTTGTCCACTCAAGGTTATATTGTGAAAACTTGGATTATAATGAATTTTGCATCGGTATACGTAACTTTAAGACAAATCACAAGGGATTGAGAGGAAACATTAATTGTAATGAATAAGAAACGACTTTATTACTGGAGATGGTCTGTTTGCTCAATCTTGTTTGCAATGAAATATGGGTAGAATCGAAATGGTGACCGTGTTGGGATGGTCTGATATCTCGGTAAAGTAAGATGGTATAGGGGCCGTGAGGATACTTCATAATCTCCACATGAACACCTGCAATAAAAGCGCGGCCGAGATACTTGGGGTACGTTCGAGAATCCACCTCATTCTTGGGCCGGAATGTGAGGTGCCGAGGGAAGCCGAGTCATATGGTGGCCTTTTAGTTGCCAGACGTCGTCGATTTTCCCCACCTTTCTGCATATCGCTCCAATGTATTACCTGTATATGGTAGGTATCTGCTGCTGGACTGTTAGTCTCCGAGGCCCGCCCCCTGTACATGTCATTCGACAGATATGTGTAGGTTTATTATTTTGGTGGGAAATTTAAGCCGTACGACGTCGGGCATTACAGGTTAGTTTTTCAGGGTATTCTTCCATTCACCATGTTTACCCCATGCTGAGACATTTACGCCATCAGGCGTCTTCGATGTTCATCCATTAACAACAAACGAGTTATTTGTTTGAGCTGCTCTGTCATCACAGCGCCCGAGCTGGTGTATCTAAATCTGCTTAAGCCGGTGCTAGGGGCCGTGTGGATACTTCATATTCTTCACATGAACAGCTGCAATAACAGCGCGGCTGAGATACTAAGGCTAAGTCCACCGTATGCTCGGGTCTGAGGTCTGAATGTGAGGTGTCGAGAAAAGCTTGTGGTTGAGTCATATGTTTGCTTTTTAGCCGCCAGACGTCAGTTTGTGCCACCTCTTGTATATCGCTCCAATTAATCACATATATACATCTCATTTTGCCGAGACTGGCCTGATATTTGCAAAAATGGACAGAAGAGGAATGCGCAAATACCTGACGGCAAGAAAACACAGCCTTACAATGCAACTAGATTTTAGCTAATTTTTATTTTTAGCTATAACGTTTGAGGCTGTTCAACCTAATTAAAATTAAATCCTGTCTGTTCCCCCTTTTGGATATGTCGCTTGAAGCATCTAACAGGCTTGCAGTAACTCGAGTGACAACCAATCCTGAGAACACTTCATAGTGCTTTGAAGGGAACATTAATGACAGATAAATTTTGGTTGGCTCAGTCGACTTAGACGCCGCGCTTTCATGTTTCCGCGGTCCCGACATTTTGGCACCATAATACGTGGTAGATATATAGATTGGTCTTTGGTGTAAACGGACACTGTGACCCTATCTCCCCTCCCCGACTGGAAGTGGACTAGTGGACCATGGTGTCATAATGCTATTAAATATTCATGGTAAGGGCGCCCAGAACACCAAATTCAATTGTAATACTTAATATTCTATATAGCGACATGTACGATTGGAGAGAATTGATAGGATATTAATTTATTAAGATTGGGGGTTGTTTGGATATCATGTGTTTTCACATAGTGTTCAAATGAACAACGCATCCAGAGCGTGATTGATACTCTGGACACGAATTCATTTGGATAAAGAATAATGATCAGTGATTTCGGAGTTTATGTATAGAACGGTTTATCCTCGTTTCGCCTACTTTCACACCTATAAAATTACCGTTTCGCCTACTAGCATGTTTTGGGGATTACTTCACGCAATCAATGGGGCGCCGTAAACGGATCATCTCCCACTGAGTGCAGCGTTCATCGCTGGACCGTTAAACTGAACATAACTCACTCATTAGATAACTCACAAATTTCTATGAGAGTGAACAGTGTCATCGCTGGGCCGTTAAACTGAACATAACTCACTCATTAGATAACTCGCAAATATAAACCGTCTGTCTATTTATTTGTTTATTTGATAATACAGCACTTGTAAACATCTTTAACAAACTAAGAAATGTAACGTGTAATTAAAATAAAACATTGAGTTGATGAGCTGCGAAATCCGTACGGGAAGCGGCCCTTAAACTGCAATTTCAATCAATCTGTCTGTATCACTGGATCATTCATACCAAAATCGGTGCTTCAGTAATACAACATGGCGGCTCAGCAAACTCGATTGGAATTCATTACATCGAAGAGAGGTGGACAAACTGTAATGTGGAATGGGTTCAAGTACCGAGTGAATAGAAGGAAGGAAAACTGGATAGCTTGGAAGTGCTGCTTCTCAGGATGTCGGGCGACATTATGCACTGTTGATAACATCTTGTCCAATGTTGGCAACAGTGTTCATAATCACCAAGTCCCCGTTTTCCATCGAGAGATTGAAGACGTGAAAAGGATCATACGGAAAAGAGCCCACACAGTGTATTTGGAAAAACGCTTGGAAACATGATTTACAGTCCCTATACCAAACAGACCCAGAAGTGAGAACACTGATTCAGAGGGCAGCGGTTCTTCCTCTTGTGCCACTGGCAGATGTAGAAGATGTTTGGGTAAATGCGATCGCCGAATCTCCTCTAACACCTGAATGCACCCGTTTCATGGACTACGTCACTGAAACCTGGATCGAGGGATCCTGGAGCATGGTTATGTGCATCTTCATTTTATCCAACCAATTTCTACGTTCCCACTTCGAATCTGCCTTGATTTATCTGACCCCTTCAGCGTTCAAAATCCGAGGTGTAAATTTCACCAGCTAACGACAGAAGAACCAATCAGAACGTACACATCGATTGCGAGTGAAGTCACATAGAGTGACATCATCCTCTATTAGCGGCGTCCTTCCTCCTAATATGGTGCCCACTAATTAGGTCAGCCAATCAATAACGCTCTTGTGCGACCCATTTCGAATTTCAAGTGTTTTCGAGGTCAGTGACGTCTCGTGTTCATTTATAAGTTATTTGAACATTGAAGGGGTCCAGATATATCAAGGGAAGTTCGAAGTGGGAACGTAGAAATTGGCTAGATAAAATGAAGATGGGTTATGTGGAACCATCACGAGACAGAGGGTCCCAGGACAAATAACCACGTGGAAGGTTGGCACAGCCGTATGAAGTCCATCGCAAGAAAGTCGCATCCAAATTTATTTGAATTTATCAAGATCATCAAGAGGGAACAGTCCGTCACGGAGACCAAGGTTGCCCAAGCTATGAATGGCGGACGATTCCGACCCAAACGCCGAAAATACCGAAAGCTGGACGACCGACTGAATCAGCTGAAGATGCGACTGGGTGGAGGTCAGTTATCACCAATTGCATTTGCAGATCGTGCGTCGTACCTTTTACACCTTGGCGACCAAATATAAATTCGTAATATATTGTGCATGTAATATATTGTTCTGTATTGTTTTTATCATTATTGCTTGTATATTATTCTGTTTTGCTTTTATCATTATTGCTTGTATATATCCAACTGTATATGTTTTCATCATTATTGCCTGTATATAAATATCCAATAAATCTTTCTTAAAAAAAGGAAACTGAATTTATTAGTCCCTTAATATCCAGCGTGTTAATCCCGACTTTACCTGCTGGTAATCCCGTATTGTTCACGATTTTCACACCTATCCTATTCTCGTTTCGCCTACTCCAATTTTTTTAAATAAACAAAAGGAGTAGGCGAAACGAGAACACACGTATAGAACATCATTATGTCTTGCTGACATCATCGAAAACTGTTTTTCTTGTATTTATTTTATACACATTGGAATTGAGGCTAACTGTCATACGAAATAGGTCTTGCGATTATTGAAGCGGAATTTCGTTATGGACTGCGGCTGATTATTGAATCTTGATATCGGATCTGACACTTGCTAGTGATATAACTATTGTATTGACAAATTCATATATATTGGATCTTTTCGTATTTTTTTCAATTACCGTTTTTATACAAAAGGAAGGCATTGGAATGTTTGTTTTTGTTTCTCAATATCAAGTAAGCATCACAGTCTAATAGAACGTTCCCATAATGTATATCTAGCTTCAAGAATGAAACCAAAGAAACTGACAAGCATCCATTTTCGAATGAGATATATTTATCGAATTAATCTATATGAACTGAGTACACATTTTCAATTTTGACCATCCACATTTTTCTTTGATGTGGATGTTATACGAATTAGGGCTTTGGATTATACACGTTGGGTGGGCACGGGTTTCTGTTGCTTCAATGCATTTTGTCTCACTTCATGCATCATATTTGAAAATAGTTTGATGGGATCTGCCTTTCAATACTTCTCAATACTTTCTGGCCTGAATCCATTCCTTTCATTTCATGTAACATTCAATCATTTCATCTAGCGAGTTAACTGGTTTTCTCTAATTAGATATCGAAACATTGGTGAGATTAGAAAAGTTGAATCCATCTTCTTTCTGTATGTCCATAATTTCGACATGGCACTGATGGAGTTAACAAATGCAAGCGGCAACTTTATATAGACCTGTTTTTGGTTAATAATTGAACACAAGCGTGATTAATACATGCAAGCGGCAACTTCATGTAAAGTCGTTCTTGGATAAGAGTTGACCACTAGCAGCCAGTTGATAACACTTAACCAAGTCGAGCAGAGTTTAACATGTGTGAAACATATAAAACACATACCATAATTAAACGTAACATTAAACGGGCAGTGAGAAACGAAGCCGGCGTACTGACAAGAAGTCATATTACCCCACCGACAAATATACTGACTGCATATTCTAAAAAAAACATCACAAGTGACCCCTGTGATGATTTTTATCTCAACCCCGCTTTTATTGTGACTGTTCATGTGGATATATTGAATGACATGACCACGCGGCCCCTAGCACTGACTTGGGCGGTATTAGATACAAATATTTCAGAGCGACGATATATAGCCCTGTAACACCGACTATGCTATAAAGAATATACACGAGAGTTCAAAACAGACATTACAGAGACTTCATTCCAGAAGTATTGGAAGTTTGATTTCTCGTTTTGCTCAACTAGTATCCGATCACAAAGTGTTAAAAACTTGAGCTCTCTAGACCCAAGTGTGAAGAAGATATCGAAGCATAATCAACCCTACCCCCTTTACTTGTTTGTTTTTGTGTTACTTCGAGAACATTGGGAGAAGGCATCATGCGACCTTACTCGTTACCGTAGACGTCAACACCCCGTTCCAGGTAAGTCATGCATTCGTGGTCTTGAATGCACACATCACGCAAAAACTAACAGGGTAACAATACACCGTTGGAAAATTACAACAAAAGGTCCAGAAAAAATACTTCCATGGTGATAATAACGACATAGTGACACCGGCATTGAAGATAATCGGAATCGGATTGCTTTATCTGAATGATCCGTAGACAGACTAAATATGTGTTAAATTTCATTGCGTTAGGATCGGGGAGAAATAAAATATTTGAACGTAATCACCCCTACCCCTATTTCGGCTTCATATTTTTCATGCTCTGGTGCCGTTAAACATGGTTATGTTGCATCCATGAAGTGCATATTAGATGGTTACACTAGGTCTAGAATTAACGAAGAGAGGATTATCTTTCGCAAATGCAAATCAGGCAGAATGCAAAAAGAGTTTCTGCAACTGCAAAACAAAAAATTGAGTGTCATTTCTAAAACAAATCGAGGAAAAATGTACCCTCCAAGTTATGATACTCGTTCATAAACAGTGGTCAAACTAAATCTACGCGGGGGGTGCTACGAAAACCTTATTTAGACCCCTTTTTGCGATTTGGCTACCGGACTAAAACGAATCTCTTACAATCTTAAGATCTATACAGTCGATAAGAATATGTTTCACTCTGAGATCTTCGTGGCATGGAATACTCCTTGGGACCGTTTTTTTTTTAGTGAATGTTCGCGAGTTAATCGTATATGGCCGATTCTACATCGCCTGACCATGGTTTGATCGACACGTTTCTGGCTGTTCTGATGAATGTAGTGTACGGGGTTTTTTGAACTCATGAAGTTTTTAATTATTCACAGCATCCCATAAAAATTGAAACAGCCCTCTCACATAAGAAAAGCTAGAGGGTCTGAAATCGTTATATGGGATTCCAACAGGATGTAGTTGAATGCAGTTATGAGAAAGGAACACGACCGCTTCAATATTGATGGCATGTCAGCGAAACGATTTCGCATTTTGGTCCATTATGGTGTGTTTGCAATAACGCGATACCATACGCCCGATTACACAGGATCAATTAAGTCTGTATGAGATCTTCAAACATTGCAGAAACTATATCAAAACATTTTACTTTTTACAATTAGCAAACGCTACAAGACTGACTTGAACGGCTACACGGCAAATTTTGTTCACACAAAGACACTAATCGCAACAAGGATTTCTACATGGCAGTGTGACTAACGTCACGGGACCTACGAAGTGGGGTAGGCATTAGGACTCCGACGCGCACTGAGCTCTTGGAAATCCCCCCGCCCCAGGTTGAAATCCTGCCTATATTAAAGGAATAGATAACCTTTGATAAACGTATATCGCAAATGAAAGAACAATGCCAAGAGTGTCCAAAACGATTTTTATTTCAGTTTTGTAATTTTTTTCAACCGAGTAAGAAGCCGTTTATGATAAATTCTGTGGCTTGTAAGGGCGCCGCCATTACGGCAAGTTTAGTGACGTCACAGGTCCGCAGAACACTGCACTGAACTGGGAGGAAACGCACAGTTTGCCATGCACTGGAATAATCGCATCCCGATAGGCAAGCAGGTGTGGCTATACATTCTTGTATTCTGTACCCTGTAATACCGGCTGATGTTTGTACAATAACAATGATCTTATCCATGTTGTTGAGAAATCGGGTTTGATCTGTCGGCCAGTCTAGACTGTCTAAGTGTCAGAAACACACAGCATCGAGTTGTCTGATAAAATATGCTTTCGTTATAGGCCAATACTTTTCAGCTGAGGACTACGACAACATGCGTCAACATAACTCGGCAGTAACTCACTGAGATTGTTTAATGTAGCCGAGAATGGGAATAATTCTGATTTCTGTGTTACTAATTCAAAGAATCGAACCTCAACAAAGACCGGCACTCAGCCAGAAAACGAAACTAAATCTGCCTAAGCTGGAGGGCCGCTTCTCTGGGAAAAGGTTGTCCGGAGAATTTTCTCACCGTTGAACTGTTACTGAAAGAAACTGTTCAGCATGACACGGCCGTTAAACACCCACCCAAATATCTAGCGTGCGAGAAAATTTACCTGAGAAAGTTTATGGATTAAATCCTAGTCAGCTAAAGTCAGTACGTGTGCTTGGCCGACAGCAGAGCCGATTTATTGAAATCCTCGACCGATTTCTACGGTAGATCGTCTTCAATAGGCTCGAACACGCCTGACTTCTTGTATCCGTCGACACTGCTCCCAAGCAGCGTAGATGAAAGCATGGTTTGGCCCAGCCAGCCATTGCCATCAATCAGGTTAAAACTCCCGGAAATGTAAGGCGTCGGACCCTTGGAAAAAGTTGAGAATCACTTGCTACCATGTTTGCTCTCTAACAGCAGAGAGGCCCTTTGACGTCATGAGCTAGTCGTCACGTGAATATCGCTCATTGGCTAAACCATAAAGACGGTGGCTCCCTTCATTCAACACATCTGGTCATTTTTCCAATGTTTGGGAGTATTTTTTTCGTTAGAAAGAATCTCAAAAATAGGAAAAAATATTTTTGGGCACTGTTTGGATTGTATTTTCAGTCGCAGTTTACGTTTACCAAATGTTGTCTATTCCTTTAAGATGAGAACAGGCCAAGTCGGAATCGGCGGGGATTTTCATCAAAAATCACCATAAATTTTCATCAAAAGTAGGTCAGCTCAGAACTTGCTGGTAACAGTCCCCTAATGTACCTTCATGCAAAAAATCAAAGTTCTAATGTCAACGGTTCTCCTTATTTTGCCGACGAAAGGATTCGGATGGACTCACTCACTCACTGACTGCCGGACAATTTGCAGACGGTAGCTTACTTCGTAGGAAAATGCCTCGTCCACGGTTTCCAAAAAAAAGATACCTGTAATATGTCGAATTGTACAAATTCACCTCGGTCTCACGCCCACTATATCTCAAATATATGCGCTTTACCGAACTCCAGGCGGCTTTATCGAACATTTCTCCTGAACAAGCTATTTGCAGGGAGTGATGAAGTCCAATTCTGCCTTCCGTCATGATCATTCGCTGATATGTAATTATTTCATAGAAATCACGTGAAACAACAGCAGCGCCGTGTGTGTCTATTTCTGATCTTTATAAGAGACATTTTCGTGATAGCATTTGGTAGATTATAAACATAAATGTCGTGATGATGAATATGCCAATGCTTCGCGATGACGCCTCACACGGCCCAATCGGAGCATTAGGGGTCCACCTAGACCCCAAAACGTCCACATCAGCGCTATTTGCCCAGTAAGCATGCGCACAGTCACTTTTCAAAAAAATTCAACGTCTGGCCTCGAGACCCCTCTCATCGTGTTCTACGTGGTGGGACGGGGAAAACAAGGGGCCACATCCTATGCCGCAAACGTCCATACTTGGGTTTCCCATTAGATTAAACATTGTCAACTGCGCCAGTATGGGCCTACCCTGTCCACCCCAGACCTACCAGAACTTTTCAAAAAAATCCACCGCATGGCTTCCAGACCCCTTCCATCGTGGATCCCACATTACACACGCGTTTTCCCCAAGCTGTAACCATCATGGTCCGACATTGGTAAACATATGGTACATCATATAGTGACAAACGGTTTTTTCACCGCCAATGTAGGAGCGTGTGGGTGTGGACAAACGATGTACCAATTTCATTCGATCCATCATTGCGTGGCAAACATTTGGACCAATATATGTTCAACCTGTAACCATCTCGGTCATCTATACGCGGTAAGACTGACCCTGGGATCGTATGTATCCATGTTCAGCCTACTTTCGGAAACTGCAGGAGCAAATTTCCATATTTCAATACCACGTGACTTCGTCAGCCAATCAGCTAAAGTCTACCGACGTAGCCCCAACGTAACTCGCCATTTTCGAGTCATGTGATGAACTACTTGTTCAAAATTTCAGATCCACCACACCTCTTGGATGATACGAAAGTTATACATACCTATATATTTTGTAAGCCCAGGCAATATCTGTTTCAGAAGTGGTATGAAAACCTGTAGTTTATCAGATTTCTCGGGTCTGTTCTCCGCCGGATGAAGGCCGAACAGAATCCGGTAAAGTACTGGATATCGCTCCGCGATAATGGAGACACACGATTCGCAAGCCATCTTATGGATGGCGAAGTGTACGCAAATGATGTTTTCACCCCGAAAGCCGCAGTTTGGTATTTATGACGTAATTCATATCCCAGCATGCAAACCGTATTTTCAACACGCATGCGTGAGCAAATTGCTTCCTGTACCAAGAACAACAAGAACATTGCGGAGCTGCTGTTGTCGCTGTTGGCAGAAAACAAATGCTTAGAAGTCCGCATGGAGGCCTGGGCATCATCAAAGAAGTTTCCTGGTTGTTTTAACCGAGAGCAGTGTCTTCAAGATCAGCATCTTCAACGTAAAGGTAATTTCTGGTGTCTAAGCGATCCTTTTTCACGGAAGGTCAACTCATTCAGCAGATTCAGAACAGATTTAATTTCCAACGTAGACAAAATCGGCGGTACAGACGAACTGAAGGCCTATGGACGAGCAAGCCCAGACATATGATGGAAGAAAGCGAGCAGAATTATAAACCATTCACAATTATGTAACACCGCCACAGATCCCCCCCCCCCCTTTCCCACTAACATGAGAATAAGTGGCCACTTCATCAAACTACCATGCAGTGTTTTCAGGAAAGTATACTTTAAGGATCCCGCAAAAACCTTAGTAGTCAGGTCTCCAGACAATGCCCCCCTCTCCCCTTCCACTCCACAAACATTAACAATAATGGAGGGTTACACCATCATGTATGATACTCTGTAAAAACAACTGTACCCCGGTATACAAAATTGCACATCCACAAAAAATTGTGCACTGGTACACAAGATGTGTAGGTTTTCTTCAAAATTGTGTACCACTGGAACACAATTATTGTGGATGTGCAATTTTGTTACAGCGATTGTTTTTAGAGAGTACCTCCTTGAATTATATCCAGCGACTGCGCCCATTACCATAAGCAGTCGATTCAGGCAGGGTTACGTAATTTTGAATGGTCTCTGAATTCACTATATTTCCACAAACAGCATAGTCTTATAAGTCAAAACACTATTAAAATACATGGGATGTCCATCGCAACAACTTTATTTGGAAATGTGAATCATAATGAGTTATAAAGGCACTTCCCAAACAATACAGTGACGGTCTCCTCCGTGAGAAATAACAATCTGATGGTTTGAAGACCAAATACTGTCAGATATACTGCAATTATTCTGAAAGGTTGATTACGCTAGATGGTAGTGTAAGCTTACCAACCGATATTATTTCACTGTCTAACTGAACATCAAAGATAATGGATTAATATGCTCATGGGTTAAATTTACCGTCCTGCCATGCAAAATGGTCCGAAACAGCAATTGTACCAGTGAATGTTCATTCATTTCCCACAAATGTTCAACATTGATAGTGGAAATAAGAGAAATTCTATTGAAGAACAAAAAATAACATTTTACAAAATGATTAATCATTATTACATTAAACTTTCAAGAAAGATTTTTCTTTTTTCTTTTCTTTTTTTTAAGTAGGCTATTCAAAAGAAAACTAAAAAAAACATTGTTTCGTGATTGAAACTAAAAGAAACTTATTCAAAGTGATTGATACACAAATACATAGAACATTTTGTGCTGCGAGGTTGTTTGTTGTTTGTGCCAAAAATGGAATATTTTAGTTATGGTACACCAAAATGGAATAAAATAGAAACTCAAAAATCCATATTCATGTATATAGATTTTTCACCAGTGGACCAGGAAGTGTTTGTCACTTTCTGTTTACACACCACCATCGTCTATCCAACTAATACAATATTATCTATGAAAGAATTCAAGGGATGATTGGCATAAAATACCACAACATTTTGTTGTATTAGCTATACTCAGAATACTTGCAAGGCATCGTATGTCGTGGTTCCTCAATACCAGGGCCAATGAAGTAGTACTGTATATTAGTGCAAAATAGCTGCTTTAAGTTTCAAATGTGAAATATACTGTCTATCGATGGAGTAGGCGCATGTAATTTTCAGGCACACCTGTCAATCATAACCATAGCGATGGCGAAGGTGATGCCCTAGGATAAATTTGAAATAAATCAGAATTTTCAACATTAGCTTACCCATCTCAAGACAATGTGCACATCGGCTGAACTACGGTCAGATGCAGGGTGTGTGAATTTAAACATTGAACTCGCGAATCCACGGTACATAACTTTATATCATGGCCAATTATATCAGCAGTTCCACTCACATTACCATTGTTGTAGGACCAGATATCAAGTATTGGGTCTTTCAAAGTGAATATTCTATATTTAGTATTTGTTAACTTAACAAAGCCAATCTCAATTATTGCTGCATCTTTCAAAGGTGAAATGCAAAGGTTTTTAGATTCTTCTTTTAGTATTTTATATAACATGTATAAGTTGAATAATGATAAAAAATATCGTTATATCTGCTACCGATACTTGATTAAATTTGAAGTATTTTGTCTGCTAGAATCTTCTGAAATGTTAGTTCCCCAAGCCCAGCTGACTTCCAATTTGCACACAATCATCACTACGTAATCTTTCCTTTCCTTACTTCCAGCCACCTGAAGACGGAACATTACAAGCATGGGCATCCGACCTGTGACATAAAAGGGTGAGTGAGTAGTAGGGTTTAACGTCGTTTTCAACCTTGTTTCAGTCATATCACGACGGTGCCTATATGTGCCAGAACATGAGAGTGCTCACAGTTCCTATTACCCTGGACACTGATCAGCCCAGCCAGTACAGCACCCGGTCACCCATCCAAGTATTGACCGAGCTGTGACATAAAATGGCCCAATGGGCTCCAGTACCCATACCGAAATATGGATAGTAATTTCTGCTAACTGGCCGCTAGATGGCGCCGCGGTATATTACTGCACGCTTGGCTGAACACAGGTGTCAGCCGTCTTTTGACTGCCGCTGTATGACCGACAGTGTATTGAGCCCGACTCAAGATTAACCAGCACGGGGTCGATTGGGGTCTCCAACTTACTCGTTAATAGTACAATCAACTCCCAATGTATTTAGCTTTAAATATATTTAACTGTGATAGAATATCTGATCTTATAGGCAAACCTGTTACACACACACACACAAGGCATAAGTGGGAGCAGATATTGACCATTGAATTTAAGCAATAAAACTTAGGGGAAAGAATTTTACAAAATATGCACTTCACAAACCGATGAATATTAATAATATATTTGTTAAAGCGAAATGTAACATTTGTTGTATTAAACATGTATTCTTACAGGTTATTGGGCCATTTCGACCTACCAGTTATAATACAATGCTTGTGAACATATTCAAGAAAAGTTGTATCGATACCGTGTGAATTTCAATGAATAACACTTCCATGTTCCAGTTTCAGTATAACGTCAACAAACATAAATCACAGCATCCTAATCATGGAAGAGGAGTTCACCCATTGTATTTGGCAACAAATACTCATATAAAGTCTATTACAGTCTACGTTTTCAGGGTGGAATAACGGTGTAAAGAAGCTGAGCGATATTGTTTTTGGTGTTGATCACATAATCATATTATGAAAATCAACCTGCTGGATGTTCCTGTCCATACCGTTTTCGAAGGCGCAATAATGACAAGAACCCAAGCTACAATATGATAGAAGAGCTTTCGATTCTATTGTTCGACTTCCTCCTTCGGTTTAAACAAATTTATTGCAAACACTGTTTACAATGGAGGCACAATGAGCCCAAGGCTCGTTAGCGTGTCCCCCGATAGATATAATATATGATACATGTTGTTTAAACGGAGACATTGATAATATAAAATGCAGAAGAGTCGGTACATTACTTGTTCAATTGCATACTTCTGTAACAGACGTAAGTAGCGAGGAAAAAAGAAATAGTGAGACACAAACAAATGTGATAATATTATGAATATTTTAACTCTACACAGATGAATGTCAGCAAGAGAAAGGAAATGAGGGAGCACCATTTGACGAGTGTACGCTCGATGTGAGCAGCCTGCATGCAACAGTCGCGATGTGATTATGAACACTAAAATCAGGTTCGTAAAGTTAGACCGCGGTTCGCAGTTCGCAGTTCATTATTCGAGGGGACCAGTCATTATTTCCTCAGACATGGAGAAAAACATCTGTATTTTCTTTATTATGAGTATTTTGAACTCCAAACTCTGCATAGTAAGAGAGAAAGTCCTGCTCCATATGTTTTCATATTCATATCCCAAATCTGACGCCAGGGGGCGCTGGTAGTGGCGCTGTTATGAGTCTCTGGCTATCCGAATAGCGGTCTGGCCTATCTGAATAGCGGTCTAGATCGCCAGAGACAATAATATAAACACTTCGAACTTATAAATAGGTGTAATGAGAGAGTATTTCATTGGCTACACGTTGGAGTCATCAGTCCCTACATCGGACGATAGGGGGCGCTACTACGAATGACCGTTTACATGCCGGTCTGAATAGCGGTCTGGCATATCTGAATAGCGGTCTAGATCGCCAGAGACAGTAATATAAACACTTCGAACTTATAAATAGGTGTACTGAGAGAGTATTTCATTGGCTACAAGTTGAAGTCATCAGTCCCTACATCCGACGCTAGGGGGCGCTACTACGAATGCCCGTTTACATGCCGGTCTGAATAGCGGTCTGTCCTATCTGAATAGCGGTCTAGATCGCCAGAGACAGTAATATAAACACTTCGAACTTATAAATAGGTATACTGAGAGAGTATTTCATTGGCTACAAGTTGGAGTCTTCAGTTCCAACATCGGTCGCCAGGGGGCGCTACTATGAGTGACCGTTTACATGTCGTTCTGAATAGCGGTCTGTTCTATCTGAATAGCGATCTAGATCGCCAGAGACAATAATATAAACATTTCCAACTTATAAATAGGTATAATGAGAGAGTATTTCATGGGCTACAAGTTGGAGTCATCAGTCCCTACATCGGACGATAGGGGGCGCTACTACGAATGACCGTTTACATGCCGGTCTGAATAGCGGTCTGGCATATCTGAATAGCGGTCTAGATCGCCAGAGACAATAATATAAACATTTCGAACTTATAAATAGGTATAATGAGAGAGTATTTCATTGGCTACAAGTTGGTGTCTTCAGTTCCAACATCGGTCGCCAGGGAGCGCTACTATGAGTGACTGTTTACATGTCGTTCTGAATAGCGGTCTGGGCTATCTGAATAGCGGTCTAGATCGCCAGAGACAATAATATAAACACTTCGAACTTATAAATAGGTATAATGAGAGAGTATTTCATTGGCTACAAGTTGGAGTCATCAGTCCCTACATCGGGCGATAGGGGGCGCTACTACGAATGACCGTTTACATGCCGGTCTGAATAGCGGTCTGCCATATCTGAATAGCGGTCTAGATCGCCAGAGACAATAATATAAACACTTTGAATTTATAAATAGGTATAATGAGAGAGTATTTCATTGGCTACAAGTTGGAGTCTTCAGTCCCTACATCGGACGCTAGGGGGCGCTACTACGAATGACCGTTTACATGCCGGTCTGAATAGCGGTCTGGCATATCTGAATAGCGGTCTAGATCGCCAGAGACAATAATATAAACACTTCGAACTTATAAATAGGTTTAATGAGAGTATTTCATTGGCTACAAGTTGGGAGTCTTCAGTTCCCTTATCGGGCGCCAGGGGGCGCTACTACGAATGACCGTTTACATGCCGATCTGAATAGCGGTGTGCCATATCTGAATAGCGGTCTAGATCGCCAGAGACAATAATATATACACTTCGAACTTATAAATAGGTATAATGAGAGAGTATTTCATGGGCTACAAGTTGGAGTCATCAGTCCCTACGTCGGACGCTAGGGGGCGCTACTACGAATGACCGTTTACATGCCGGTCTGAATAGCGGTCTGTCCTGTCTGAATAGCGGTCTAGATCGCCTGAGACAATAATATAAACACTTCGAACTTATAAATGGGTGTAGTGAGAGAGTATTTCATTGGCTACAAGTTGGAGCCATCAGTCCCTACATCGGACGATAGGGGGCGCTACTACGAATGACCGTTTACATGCCGGTCTGAATAGCGGTCTGGCATATCTGAATAGCGGTCTAGATCGCCAGAGACAATATTATAAACACTTCGAACTTATAAATAGGTAGAACGAGAGAGTATTTCATGGGCTACAAGTTGGAGTTATCAGTCCCTACATCGGACGCTAGGGGGCGCTACTACGAATAACCGTTTACATGCCGGTCTGAATAGCGGTCTGTCCTATCTGAATAGCGGTCTAGATCGCCAGAGACAATAATATAAACACTTCGAACTTATAAATAGGTATAATGAGAGAGTATTTCATTGGCTACAAGTTGGAGTCATCAGTCCCTACATCGGACGATAGGGGGCGCTACAACGAATGACCGTTTACATGCCGGTCTGAATAGCGGTCTGGCATATCTGAATAGCGGTCTAGATCGCCAGAGACAATAATATAAACACTTCGAACTTATAAATAGGTATAGTGAGAGAGTATTTCATTGGCTACAAGTTGGAGTCATCAGGCCCTACATCGGACGATAGGGGGCGTTACTACGAATGACCGTTTACATGCCGGTCTGAATAGCGGTCTGTCCTAGCGGTCTAGATCGCCAGAGACAATAATATAAACACTTCGAACTTATAAATGGGTGTAATGAGAGAGTATTTCATTGGCTACAAGTTGGAGTCATCAGTCCCTACATCGGACGATAGGGGGCGCTACTACGAATGACCGTTTACATGGCGGTCTGAATAGCGATCTGGCATATCTGAATAGCGGTCTAGATCACCAGAGACAATATTATAAACACTTCGAACTTATAAATAGGTAGAACGAGAGAGTATTTCATGGGCTACAGGTTGGAGTCATCAGTCCCTACATCGGACGCTAGGGGGCGCTACTACGAATAACCGTTTACATGCCGGTCTGAATAGCGGTCTGTCCTATCTGAATAGCGGTCTAGATCGCCAGAGACAATAATATAAACACTTCGAACTTATAAATACGTATAATGAGAGAGTATTTCATTGGCTACAAGTTGGAGTCATCAGTCCCTACATCGGACGATAGGGGGCGCTACTACGAATGACCGTTTACATGCCGGTCTGAATAGCGGTCTGGCATATCTGAATAGCGGTCTAGATCGCCAGAGACAATAATATAAACATTTCGAACTTTTAAATAGGTATAATGAGAGAGTATTTCATTGGCTACAAGTTGGAGTCTTCAGTCCTTACATCCGACGCTTGGGGGCGCTACTACGAATGATCGTTTACATGCCGGTCTGAATAGCGATCTGGCATATCTAAATAGCGGTCTAGATCGCCAGAGACAATAATATAAACACTTTGAACTTATAAATAGGTATAATGAGAGAGTATTTCATTGGCTACAAGTTGGAGTCATCAGTCCCTACATCGGACGATAGGGGGCGCTACTACGAATGACCGTTTACATGCCGGTCTGAATAGCGGTCTGGCATACCTGAATAGCGGTCTAGATCGCCAGAGACAATAATATAAACACTTCGAACTTATAAATAGGTTTAATGAGAGAGTATTTCATTGGCTACAAGTTGATATCTTCAGTTCCAACATCGGTCGCCAGGGAGCGCTACTATGCGTGACCGTTTACATGTCGTTCTGAATAGCGGTCTGTCCTATCTGAATAGCGGTCTAGATCGCCAGAGACAATAATATATACACTTTGAACTTATAAATAGGTGTAATGAGAGAGTATTTCATTGGCTACAAGTTGCTGTCTTCAGTGCCAACATCGGTCGCCAGGGAGCGCTACTATGAGTGACCGTTTACATGTCTTTCTGAATAGCGGTCTGTCCTATCTGAATAGCGGTCTAGATCGCCAGAGACAATAATATATACACTTCGAACTTATAAATAGGTAGAACGAGAGAGTATTTCATGGGCTACAAGTTGGAGTCATCAGTCCCTACGTCGGACGCTAGGGGGCGCCACTACGAATGACCGTTTACATGCCGGTCTGAATAGCGGTCTGTCCTGTCTGAATAGCGGTCTAGATCGCCTGAGACAATAATATAAACACTTCGATCTTATAAATGGGTGTAGTGAGAGAGTATTTCATTGGTTACAAGTTGGAGTCATCAGTCCCTACATCGGACGATAGGGGGCGCTACTACGAATGACCGTTTACATGCCGGTCTGAATAGCGGTCTGGCATATCTGAATAGCGGTCTTGATCGGCAGAGACAATAATATATACACTTCGAACTTATAAATAGGGATAAAGAGAGAGTATTTTATTGGATACAAGTTGGAGTCATCAGTTCCAACATCGGTCGCCAGGGGGCGCTACTATGAGTGACCGTTTACATGTCGCTCTGAATAGCGGTCTGTCCTATCTGAATAGCGGTCTAGATCGCCAGAGACAATAATATAAACACTTCGATCTTATAAATAGGTATAGTGAGAGAGTATTTCATTGGCTACAAGTTGGAGTCATCAGTCCCTACATCGGACGATAGGGGGCGCTACTACGAATGACCGTTTACATGCTGGTCTGAATAGCGGTCTGGCATATCTGAATAGCGGTCTAGATCCCCAGAGACAATAATATATACACTTCGAACTTAAAAATAGGTATAGTGAGAGAGTATTTCATTGGCTACAAGTTGGAGTCATCAGTCCCTACATCGGACGATAGGGGGCGCTACTACGAATGACCGTTTACATGCCGGTCTGAATAGCGGTCTGTCCTGTCTGAATAGCGGTCTAGATCGCCAGAGACAATAATATAAACACTTCGAACTTATAAATGGGTGTAGTGTGAGAGTATTTCATTGGCTACAAGTTGGAGTCATCAGTCCCTACATCGGACGATAGGGGGCGCTACTACGAATGACCGTTTACATGGCGGTCTGAATAGCGGTCTGGCATATCTGAATAGCGGTCTAGATCGCCAGAGACAATAATATAAACACTTCGAACTTTTAAATAGGTATAATGAGAGAATATTTCATGGGCTACAAGTTGGAGTCATCAGTCCCTACATCGGACGCTAGTGGGCGCTACTACGAATAACCGTTTACATGCCGGTCTGAATAGCGGTCTGTCCTATCTGAATAGCGGTCTAGATCGCCAGAGACAATAATATAAACACTTCGAACTTATAAATACGCATAATGAGAGAGTGTTTCATTGGCTACAAGTTGGAGTCATCAGTCCCTACATCGGACTATAGGGGGCGCTACTACGCTACTACGAATGACCGTTTACATGCCGGTCTGAATAGCGGTCTGGCATATCTGAATAGCGGTCTAGATCGCCAGAGACAATAATATAAACACTTCGAACTTATAAATAGGTATAATGAGAGAGTATTTCATTGGCTACAAGTTGGAGTCATCAGTCCCTACATCGGACGCTAGGGGGCGCTACTACGAATGACCGTTTACATGCCGGTCTGAATAGCGGTCTGGCATATCTGAATAGCGGTCTTGATCGCCAGAGACAATAATATAAACACTTTGAACTTATAAATAGGTATAATGAGAGAGTATTTCATGGGCTACAAGTTGGAGTCATCAGTCCCTACGTCGGACGCTAGGTGGCGCTACTACGAATGACCATTTACATGCCGGTCTGAATAGCGGTCTGTCCTGTCTGAATAGCGGTCTAGATCGCCAGAGACAATAATATAAACACTTCGAACTTATAAATGGGTGTAATGAGAGAGTATTTCATTGGCTACAAGTTGGAGTCATCAGTCCCTACATCGGACGATAGGGGGCGCTACTACGAATGACCGTTTACATGCCTGTCTGAATAGCGGTCTGGCATATCTGAATAGCGGTCTAGATCGCCAGAGACAATATTATAAACACTTCGAACTTATAAATAGGTAGAACGAGAGAGCATTTCATGGGTTACAAGTTGGAGTCATCAGTCCCTACATCGGACGCTAGGGGGCGCTACTACGAATAACCGTTTACATGCTTGTCTGAATAGCGGTCTGTCCTATCTGAATAGCGGTCTAGATCGCCAGAGACAATAATATAAACACTTCGAACTTATAAATACGTATAATGAGAGAGTATTTCATTGGCTACAAGTTGGAGTCATCAGTCCCTACATCGGACGATAGGGGGCGCTACTACGAATGACCGTTTACATGCTGGTCTGAATAGCGGTCTGGCATATCTGAATAGCGGTCTAGATCCCCAGAGACAATAATATATACACTTCGAACTTAAAAATAGGTATAGTGAGAGAGTATTTCATTGGCTACAAGTTGGAGTCATCAGTCCCTACATCGGACGATAGGGGGCGCTACTACGAATGACCGTTTACATGCCCGTCTGAATAGCGGTCTGGCATATCTGAATAGCGGTCTTGATCGCCAGAGACAATAATATAAACACTTTGAACTTATAAATAGGTATAATGAGAGAGTATTTCATTGGCTACAAGTTGGAGTCATCAGTCCCTACATCGGCCGATAGGGGGCGCTACTACGAATGACCGTTTACATGCCGGTCTGAATAGCGGTCTGGCATATCTGAATAGCGGTCTAGATCGCCAGAGACAATAATATAAACACTTCGAACTTATAAATAGGTTTAATGAGAGAGTATTTCATTGGCTACAAGTTGGTGTCTTCAGTTCCAACATCGGTCGCCAGGGAGCGCTACTATGCGTGACCGTTTACATGTCGTTCTGAATAGCGGTCTGTCCTATCTGAATAGCGGTCTAGATCGCCAGAGACAATAATATAAACACTTCGAACTTATAAATAGGTATAATGAGAGAGTATTTCATTGGCTACAAGTTGGAGTCATCAGTTCCAACATCGGTCGCCAGGGGGCGCTACTATGAGTGACCGTTTACATGTCGTTCTGAATAGCGGTCTGTCCTATCTGAATAGCGGTCTAGATCGCCAGAGACAATAATATAAACACTTCGAACTTATAAATAGACATAATGAGAGAGTATTTCATTGGCTACAAGTTGGAGTCATCAGTTCCAACATCTGTCGCCAGGGGGCGCTACTATCAGTGACCGTTTATATGTCGTTCTGAATAGCGGTCTGTCCTATCTGAATAGCGGTCTAGATCGCCAGAGACAATAATATAAACACTTCGATCTTATAAATAGGTATAATGAGAGAGTATTTCATTGGCTACAAGTTGGAGTCATCAGTCCCTACATCGGACGATAGGGGGCGCTACTACGAATGACCGTTTACATGCCTGTCTGAATAGCGGTCTGGCATATCTGAATAGCGGTCTAGATCGCCAGAGACAATATTATAAACACTTCGAACTTATAAATAGGTAGAACGAGAGAGTATTTCATGGGCTACAGGTTGGAGTCATCAGTCCCTACATCGGACGCTAGGGGGCGCTACTACGAATAACCGTTTACATGCCGGTCTGAATAGCGGTCTGTCCTATCTGAATAGCGGTCTAGATCGCCAGAGACAATAATATAAATACTTCGAACTTATAAATAGGTATAATGAGAGAGTATTTCATTGGCTACAAGTTGGAGTCATCAGTTCCAACAGCTGTTGCCAGGGGGCGCTACTATGAGTGACCGTTTACATGTCGTTCTGAATAGCGGTCTGTCCTATCTGAATAGCGGTCTAGATCGCCAGATACAATAATATAAACACTTCGAACTTATAAATAGGTATAGTGAGAGAGTATTTCATTGGCTACAAGTTGGAGTCATCAGTCCCTACATCGGACGATAGGGGGCGTTACTACGAATGACCGTTTACATGCCGGTCTGAATAGCGGTCTGTCCTAGCGGTCTAGATCGCCAGAGACAATAATATAAACACTTCGAACTTATAAATGGGTGTAATGAGAGAGTATTTCATTGGCTACAAGTTGGAGTCATCAGTCCCTACATCGGACGATAGGGGGCGCTACTACGAATGACCGTTTACATGGCGGTCTGAATAGCGGTCTGGCATATCTGAATAGCGGTCTAGATCACCAGAGACAATATTATAAACACTTCGAACTTATAAATAGGTAGAACGAGAGAGTATTTCATGGGCTACAGGTTGGAGTCATCAGTCCCTACATCGGACGCTAGGGGGCGCTACTACGAATAACCGTTTACATGCCGGTCTGAATAGCGGTCTGTCCTATCTGAATAGCGGTCTAGATCGCCAGAGACAATAATATAAACACTTCGAACTTATAAATAGGTATAATGAGAGAGTATTTCATTGGCTACAAGTTGGAGTCATCAGTCCCTACATCGGACGATAGGGGGCGCTACTACGAATGACCGTTTACATGCCGGTCTGAATAGCGGTCTGCATATCTGAATAGCGGTCTAGATCGCCAGAGACAATAATATAAACACTTCGAACTTATAAATAGGTATAATGAGAGAGTATTTCATTGGCTACAAGTTGGAGTCATCAGTCCCTACATCGGACGATAGGGGGCGCTACTACGAATGACCGTTTACATGCCGGTCTGAATAGCGGTCTGGCATATCTGAATAGCGGTCTTGATCGCCAGAGACAATAATATAAACACTTTGAACTTATAAATAGGTATAATGAGAGAGTATTTCATGGGCTACAAGTTGGAGTCATCAGTCCCTACGTCGGACGCTAGGTGGCGCTACTACGAATGACCGTTTACATGCCGGTCTGAATAGCGGTCTGTCCTGTCTGAATAGCGGTCTAGATCGCCAGAGACAATAATATAAACACTTCGAACTTATAAATGGGTGTAATGAGAGAGTATTTCATTGGCTACAAGTTGGAGTCATCAGTCCCTACATCGGACGGTAGGGGGCGCTACTACGAATGACCGTTTACATGCCTGTCTGAATAGCGGTCTGGCATATCTGAATAGCGGTCTAGATCGCCAGAGACAATATTATAAACACTTCGAACTTATAAATAGGTAGAACGAGAGAGCATTTCATGGGTTACAAGTTGGAGTCATCAGTCCCTACATCGGACGCTAGGGGGCGCTACTACGAATAACCGTTTACATGCCTGTCTGAATAGCGGTCTGTCCTATCTGAATAGCGGTCTAGATCGCCAGAGACAATAATATAAACACTTCGAACTTATAAATAGGTATAATGAGAGAATATTTCATGGGCTACAAGTTGGAGTCATCAGTCCCTACATCGAATGAACGTTTACATGCCGGTCTGAATAGCGGTCTGGCATATCTGAATAGCGGTCTAGATCGCCAGAGACAATAATATAAACACTTCGAACTTATAAATAGGTATAATGAGAGAGTATTTCATTGGCTACAAGTTGGAGTCATCAGTCCCTACATCGGACGATAGGGGGCGCTACTACGAATGACCGTTTACATGCCCGTCTGAATAGCGGTCTGGCATATCTGAATAGCGGTCTTGATCGCCAGAGACAATAATATAAACACTTTGAACTTATAAATAGGTATAGTGAGAGAGTATTTCATTGGCTACAAGTTGGAGTCATCAGTCCCTACATCGGCCGATAGGGGGCGCTACTACGAATGACCGTTTACATGCCGGTCTGAATAGCGGTCTGGCATATCTGAATAGCGGTCTAGATCGCCAGAGACAATAATATAAACACTTCGAACTTATAAATAGGTTTAATGAGAGAGTATTTCATTGGCTACAAGTTGGTATCTTCAGTTCCAACATCGGTCGCCAGGGAGCGCTACTATGCGTGACCGTTTACATGTTGTTCTGAATAGCGGTCTGTCCTATCTGAATAGCGGTCTAGATCGCCAGAGACAATAATATATACACTTCGAAGTTATAAATAGGTGTAATGAGAGAGTATTTCATTGGCTACAAGTTGCTGTCTTCAGTTCCAACATCGGTCGCCAGGGAGCGCTACTATGAGTGACCGTTTACATGTCTTTCTGAATAGCGGTCTGTCCTATCTGAATAGCGGTCTAGATCGCCAGAGACAATAATATATACACTTCGAACTTATAAATAGGTATAATGAGAGAGTATTTCATGGGCTACAAGTTGGAGTCATCATTCCCTACATCGGACGCTAGGGGGCGCTACTACGAATGACCGTTTACATGCCGCTCTGAATAGCGGTCTGGCATATCTGAATAGCGGTCTAGATCGCCAGAGACAATAATATAAACACTTCGAACTTTTAAATAGGTATAATGAGAGAGTATTTCATTGGCTACAAGTTGGAGTCTTCAGTCCCTACATCGGACGCTAGGGGGCGCTACTACGAATGACCGTTTTCATGCCGGTCTGAATAGCGGTCTGGCATATCTGAATAGCGGTCTAGATCGCCAGAGACAATAATACATACACTTCGAACTTATAAATAGGTATAATGAGAGAGTATTTCATGGGCTACAAGTTGGAGTCATCAGTCCCTACATCGGACGCTAGGCGGCGCTACTACGAATGGCCGTTTACATGTCGGTCTGAATAGCGGTCTGTCCTATCTGAATAGCGGTCTAGATCGCCAGAGACAATAATATAAACACTTCGAACTTATAAATAGGTATAATGAGAGAGTATTTCATTGGCTACAAGTTGGAGTCATCAGTCCCTACATCGGACGATAGGGGGCGCTACTACGAATGACCATTTACATGCCGGTCTGAATAGCGGTCTGTCCTGTCTGAATAGCGGTCTAGATCGCCAGAGACAATAATATAAACACTTCGAACTTATAATTGGGTGTAATGAGAGAGTATTTCATTGGCTACAAGTTGGAGTCATCAGTCCCTACATCGGACGATAGGGGGCGCTACTACGAATGACCGTTTACATGCCTGTCTGAATAGCGGTCTGGCATATCTGAATAGCGGTCTAGATTGCCAGAGACAATATTATAAACACTTCGAACTTATAAATAGGTAGAACGAGAGAGCATTTCATGGGTTACAAGTTGGAGTCATCAGTCCCTACATCGGACGCTAGGGGGCGCTACTACGAATAACCGTTTACATGCCTGTCTGAATAGCGGTCTGTCCTATCTGAATAGCGGTCTAGATCGCCAGAGACAATAATATAAACACTTCGAACTTATAAATAGGTATAATGAGAGAATATTTCATGGGCTACAAGTTGGAGTCATCAGTCCCTACATCGAATGAACGTTTACATGCCGGTCTGAATAGCGGTCTGGCATATCTGAATAGCGGTCTAGATCGCCAGAGACAATAATATAAACACTTCGAACTTATAAATAGGTATAATGAGAGAGTATTTCATTGGCTACAAGTTGGAGTCATCAGTCCCTACATCGGACGATAGGGGGCGCTACTACGAATGACCGTTTACATGCCCGTCTGAATAGCGGTCTGGCATATCTGAATAGCGGTCTTGATCGCCAGAGACAATAATATAAACACTTTGAACTTATAAATAGGTATAGTGAGAGAGTATTTCATTGGCTACAAGTTGGAGTCATCAGTCCCTACATCGGCCGATAGGGGGCGCTACTACGAATGACCGTTTACATGCCGGTCTGAATAGCGGTCTGGCATATCTGAATAGCGGTCTAGATCGCCAGAGACAATAATATAAACACTTCGAACTTATAAATAGGTTTAATGAGAGAGTATTTCATTGGCTACAAGTTGGTATCTTCAGTTCCAACATCGGTCGCCAGGGAGCGCTACTATGCGTGACCGTTTACATGTCGTTCTGAATAGCGGTCTGTCCTATCTGAATAGCGGTCTAGATCGCCAGAGACAATAATATATACACTTCGAACTTATAAATAGGTGTAGTGAGAGAGTATTTCATTGGCTACAAGTTGCTGTCTTCAGTTCCAACATCGGTCGCCAGGGAGCGCTACTATGAGTGACCGTTTACATGTCTTTCTGAATAGCGGTCTGTCCTATCTGAATAGCGGTCTAGATCGCCAGAGACAATAATATATACACTTCGAACTTATAAATAGGTAGAACGAGAGAGTATTTCATGGGCTACAAGTTGGAGTCATCAGTCCCTACGTCGGACGCTAGGGAGCGCTACTACGAATGACCGTTTACATGCCGGTCTGAATAGCGGTCTGTCCTGTCTGAATAGCGGTCTAGATCGCCTGAGACAATAATGTAAACACTTCGATCTTATAAATGGGTGTAGTGAGAGAGTATTTCATTGGCTACAAGTTGGAGTCATCAGTCCCTACATCGGACGATAGGAGGCGCTACTACGAATGACCGTTTACATGCCGGTCTGAATAGCGGTCTGGCATATCTGAATAGCGGTCTAGATCGCCAGAGACAATATTATAAACACTTCGAACTTATAAATAGGTATAGTGAGAGAGTATTTCATTGGCTACAAGTTGGAGTCATCAGTCCCTACATCGGACGATAGGGGGCGCTACTACGAATGACCGTTTACATGCCGGTCTGAATAGCGGTCTGTCCTGTCTGAATAGCGGTCTAGATCGCCAGAGACAATAATATAAACACTTCGAACTTATAAATGGGTGTAATGTGAGAGTATGTCATTGGCTACAAGTTGGAGTCATCAGTCCCTACATCGGACGATAGGGGGCGCTACTACGAATGACCGTTTACATGGCGGTCTGAATAGCGGTCTGGCATATCTGAATAGCGGTCTAGATCGCCAGAGACAATATTATAAACACTTCGAACTTATAAATAGGTAGAACGAGAGAGTATTTCATGGGCTACAAGTTGGAGTCATCAGTCACTACATCGGACGCTAGGGTGCGCTACTACGAATAACCGTTTACATGCCGGTCTGAATAGCGGTCTGTCCTATCTGAATAGCGGTCTAGATCGCCAGAGACAATAATATAAACACTTCGAACTTATAAATACGTATAATGAGAGAGTATTTCATTGGCTACAAGTTGGAGTCATCAGTCCCTACATCGGACGATAGGGGGCGCTACTACGAATGACCGTTTACATGCCGGTCTGAATAGCGGTCTGGCATATCTGAATAGCGGTCTAGATCGCCAGAGACAATAATATAAACACTTCGAACTTATAAATAGGTATAATGAGAGAGTATTTCATTGGCTACAAGTTGGAGTCATCAGTCCCTACATCGGACGATAATGGGCGCTACTACGAATGACCGTTTACATGCCGGTCTGAATAGCGGTCTGGCATATCCGGAATAGCGCAGGTCTTGATCGCCAGAGACAATAATATAAACACTTTTGAACTTATAAATAGGTATACCGAGGAGAGTATTTACGGCTACAAGTTGAGTCATCAGTCCCTACGTCGGACGCCAGGGTGGCGCTAATACTACGAACGACTATTTACATGTCATTCGAATAGCGGTCTGTCCTGCTCCGAATAGCGGTCTAGATCGCCAGAGCATTGGGCCAATATAAACACTTCGAACTTATAAATGGGTGTAATGAGAGAGTATTTCATTGGCTACAAGTTGGAGTCATCAGTCCCTACATCGGACGATAGGGGGCGCTACTACGAATGACCGTTTACATGCCTGTCTGAATAGCGGTCTGGCATATCTGAATAGCGGTCTAGATCGCCAGAGACAATATTATAAACACTTCGAACTTATAAATAGGTAGAACGAGAGAGTATTTCATGGGCTACAAGTTGGAGTCATCAGTCCCTACATCGGACGCTAGTGGGCGCTACTACGAATAACCGTTTACATGCCGGTCTGAATAGCGGTCTGGCATATCTGAATAGCGGTCTAGATCGCCAGAGACAATAATATAAACACTTCGAACTTATAAATAGGTATAATGAGAGAGTATTTCATTGGCTACAAGTTGGAGTCATCAGTCCTACATCGGACGATAGGGGGCGCTACAACGAATGACCGTTTACATGCCGGTCTGAATAGCGGTCTGGCATATCTGAATAGCGGTCTAGATCGCCAGAGACAATAATATAAACACTTCGAACTTATAAATAGGTATAGTGAGAGAGTATTTCATTGGCTACAAGTTGGAGTCATCAGTCCCTACATCGGACGATAGGGGGCGCTACTACGAATGACCGTTTACATGGCGGTCTGAATAGCGGTCTGGCATATCTGAATAGCGATCTAGATCGCCAGAGACAATAATATAAACACTTCGAACTTATAAATAGGTATAATGAGAGAGTATTTCATTGGCTACAAGTTGGTGTCTTCAGTTCCAACATCGGTCGCCAGGGTGCGCTCCCTACATCGGACGATAGGGGGTGCTACTACGAATGACCGTTTACATGCCGGTCTGAATAGCGGTCTGGCATATCTGAATAGCGGTCTAGATCGCCAGAGACAATAATATAAACACTTCGAACTTATAAATAGGTGTAGTGAGAGAGTATTTCATTGGCTACAAGTTGGAGTCATCAGTCCCTACATCGGACGATAGGGTGTGCTACTACGAATGACCGTTTACATGCCGGTCTGAATAGCGGTCTGCCATATCTGAATAGCGGTCTAGATCGCCAGAGACAATAGTATAAACACTTCGAACTTATAAATAGGTATAATGAGAGAGTATTTCATTGGCTACAAGTTGGTGTCTTCAGTTCCAACATCGGTCGCCAGGTAGCGCTACTATGAGTGACCGTTTACATGTCGTTCTGAATAGCGGTCTGTCCTATCTGAATAGCGGTCTAGATCGCCAGAGACAATAATATATACACTTCGAACTTATAAATAGGTATAACGAGAGAGTATTTCATTGGCTACAAGTTGGAGTCATCAGTCCCTACATCAGACGATAGGGGCCGCTACAACGAATGACCGTTTACATGCCGGTCTGAATAGCGGTCTGGCATATCTGAATAGCGGTCTAGATCGCCAGAGACAATAATATAAACACTTCGAACTTATAAATAGGTATAATGAGAGAGTATTTTATTGGCTACAGGTTGGTGTCTTCAGTTCCAACATCGGTCGCCAGGGAGCGCTCCCTACATCGGACGATAGGGGGTGCTACTACGAATGACCGTTTACATGCCGGTCTGAATAGCGGTCTGGCATATCTGAATAGCGGTCTAGATCGCCAGAGACAATAATATAAACACTTCGAACTTATAAATAGGTGTAATGAGAGAGTATTTCATTGGCTACAAGTTGGAGTCATCAGTCCCTACATCGGACGATAGGGGGTGCCACTATGAATGACCGTTTACATGCCGGTCTGAATAGCGGTCTGGCATATCTGAATAGCGGTCTAGATCGCCAGAGACAATAATATAGACACTTCGAACTTATAAATAGGTATAATGAGAGAGTATTTCATTGGCTACAAGTTGGTGTCTTCAGTTCCAACATCGGTCGCCAGGGAGCGCTACTATGAGTGACCGTTTACATGTCGTTCTGAATAGCGGTCTGTCCTATCTGAATAGCGGTCTAGATCGCCAGAGACAATAATATATACACTTCGAACTTATAAATAGGTGTAGTGAGAGAGTATTTCATTGGCTACAAGTTGGAGTCATCAGTCCCTACATCGGACGATAGGGGGCGCTACTACGAATGACCGTTTACATGGCGGTCTGAATAGCGGTCTGGCATATCTGAATAGCGATCTAGATCGCCAGAGACAATAATATAAACACTTCGAACTTATAAATAGGTATAATGAGAGAGTATTTCATTGGCTACAAGTTGGAGTCATCAGTCCCTACATCGGACGATAGGGGGCGCTACTACGAATGACCGTTTACATGCCCGTCTGAATAGCGGTCTGGCATATCTGAATAGCGGTCTAGATCGCCAGAGACAATAATATAAACACTTCGAACTTATAAATAGGTATAATGAGAGAGTATTTCATGGGCTACAAGTTGGAGTCATCAGTCCCTACGTCGGACGCTAGGGGGCGCTACTACGAATGACCGTTTACATGCCGGTCTGAATAGCGGTCTGTCCTGTCTGAATAGCAGTCTAGATGGCCAGAGACAATAATATAAACACTTCGAACTTATAAATGGGTGTAATGAGAGAGTATTTCATTGGCTACAAGTTGGAGTCATCAGTCCCTACATCGGACGATAGGGGGCGCTACTACGAATGACCGTTTACATGCCGGTCTGAATAGCGGTCTGGCATATCTGAATAGCGGTCTAGATCGCCAGAGACAATATTATAAACACTTCGAACTTATAAATAGGTAGAACGAGAGAGTATTTCATGGGCTACAAGTTGGAGTCATCAGTCCCTACATCGGACGCTAGGGGGCGCTACTACGAATAACCGTTTACATGCCGGTCTGAATAGCGGTCTGTCCTATCTGAATAGCGGTCTAGATCGCCAGAGACAATAATATAAACACTTCGAACTTATAAATAGGTATAATGAGAGAGTATTTCATTGGCTACAAGTTGGTGTCTTCAGTTCTAACATCGGTCGCCAGGGAGCGCTACAATGAGTGACCGTTTACATGCCGGTCTGAATAGCGGTCTGGCATATCTGAATAGCGGTCTAGATCGCCAGAGACAATAATATAAACACTTCGAACTTTTAAATAGGTATAATGAGAGAATATTTCATGGGCTACAAGTTGGAGTCATCAGTCCCTACATCGAATGACCGTTTACATGCCGGTCTGAATAGCGGCCTGGCCTATCTGAATTGCGGTCTAGCTTGTCAGAGCCAAAAATATAAATGTTTGGAACTTGAAAATAGGCATGTCGAGAGAGCATGCCATCGGCTAAAAGATGGAGTCTTCAGTTCCTTTATCGGGGGCCAGGGGGCGCTACTATAAATGACCGTTTACATGTCGGTTTGAATAGCGGTCTGTCCTATCTGAATAGCGGTCTAGCTTGCCACAGCCGAAAACATAAATGCTTGGAACTTGAAAATATGCACGTTGAGAGAGTATGTCACTGGCTACAAGATGGAGTCTTCAGTTAGTCGTGTGAAGTGAGTTTGATATTGGATATTGGACATTGGACATTCGGATTTCACAGGTTCGGTCTACAGAGGTTAAATATTCAAAAATATTCGTTGGATATTCTATGGATATTCGTTTGATATTGGACATTCAATGGATTTTCGACATATGAAATGCCGATTCGTCTCATATCTATAGAATGCCTGGTTTGACCCAATTTTGCTCATCTTAGCCATTTATCTTGCTTGCCGAAGTTGTGGGATGAAGACGATGTATACAAATCCTACTTATCGCCGATTTTGTCCAATATTAACGTCTTTTCCCTTACAGGGATTGTGCTGCGGGTATACATTTCTGACTAGAGCCTGGTTTGACTGTGAAACACCCTGAAAAATCATATATCCAGCTACACTGGAAAGGTAATTTGAAATAGACGCCTTTGTGGTTTTTTTATATTCTATCTGAAAACAGTAAACAAAATATTTAAAAAACCGATATATTACGCAGAAAGGCATAATTGATGGACTTTTCGTCTAAAATAAGCTGCGCGCCGCTCTGATTTTACTCTATTCTAAAAGACCGTGTACGTAGCTACATCATACCATTAATTTCAGAGCGGCGCGCGGCTTTGTTTTTTTTATATATAAATTTTTAACCTTTAAAATTAGTTTAAAAAAATATTTAAACGAGTTGTGATATAATTTCTCCACCTTTTTTAATACAGCGGCGCGCCGCTGTGTATCTACACTATTCTGAACAAGTCTGTATAGAGCTACACCATACCATTAATTTTAGGGGGGCACACGGCTTTGTTTTTTTATATACTATATAGAAAAAGTAAAAAATATGAAAAACGATACATTATGAAGAGAGGTATAATTGATGGACATTTCGTCTAAACTAAGCTGCGCACCGCTCTGAATTTACTCTATTCTGAAAGACCGTGTACATAGCTACAGGGCGGCGCGCGGCGTTTTTTTATGATTTATTATCACGAAACAATAAGAAAAATGAAAAAAGATATTGTATGAAGAGAGATATAAATGATGGACTTTTCGTCTAGACTAAGCTGCGCGCCGGTCTGATTTTACCCTATTCTGAAAGACCATGTATGTAGCTAAAGCATATCAGTAATTTCAGAGCGGAGCGCGGTTTTGTTTTTGATATATAAATTTTAAACTTTAAAAATAAATTTAAAAAATAGTATTGAGTTTTATAATTTATCGAATTTTCTTTAAAACTATAGGGCGCGCCGCTGTGGATCTACACTATTCTGAACAAGGCTGTCTACAGCTATACCATACCATCAATTTTAGGGCGGCGCGCGGCTTTGTTTTTTATCTCGAAACAGTAAAAATAAGAAAAACGATATATTATGCAAAGAGGTATAATTGGTGGACTCTTCGTCTAAACTATGCTACGCGCCGACCAGGTAGGTAGCTACACCATACTATTAATTTCAGATCGGAGCGCGGTCTTATTTTTTATATATAAAATGTCCACCTTTAAAATAAATTTAAAAAAAATGAGTTGTGATATTGCTTGACTTTCCTTTAATACTAAGCGGAGCGCCGCTGCAGATGTACGCTATTCTGAACAAGCATGTATACAGCTACACCATACCGTTAATTTCAGAGCGGAGCGCGGTCTTATTTTTCATATATAAATTTTCAACCTTTAAAATATATTTTAAAAAAATGAGTTGTGATATTGCTCGACTTTCCTTTAATACTAAGCGGAGCGCCGCTGTAGAAGTACGCTATTCTGAACAAGGCTGTCTACAGCTATACCATACCATCAATTTTAGGGCGGCGCGCGGCTTTGTTTTTTATCTCGAAACAGTAAAAATAAGAAAAACGATATATTATGCAAAGAGGTATAATTGGTGGACTTTTCGTCTAAACTATGCTACGCGCCGACCAGGTAGGTACCTACACCATACTATTAATTTCAGAGCGGAGCGCGGTCTTATTTTTTATATATAAAATTTCCACCTTTAAAATAAATTTAAAAAAAATGAGTTGTGATATTGCTCGACTTTCCTTTAATACTAAGCGGAGCGCCGCTGTAGATGTACGCTATTCTGAACAAGCATGTATACAGCTACACCATACCGTTAATTTCAGAGCGGAGCGCGGTCTTGTTTTTCATATATAAATTTTCAACCTTCAAAATAAATTTAAAAAATAATGAATTGTGCCATTGCTCGACTTTTGTTTAAAACTAAGCGGAGCACCGCCGTAGAGGTACGCTATTCTGAACAAGCATGTATACAGCTACACCATACCGTTAATTTCAGAGCGGAGCGCGGTCTTATTTTTCATATATAAATTTTCAACCTTCAAAATAAATTTAAAAAATAATGAGTTGTGCCATTGCTCGACTTTTCTTTAAAACTAAGCGGAGCGCCGCCGTAGAGGTACGCTATTCTGAACAAGCATGTATACAGCTACACCATATCATTAATTTCAGGGCATCAGGGCCCGCTCTGATATTATTCTATTCTGAATGACCATGTACGTAGCTACACCATACTATTAATTTCAGGGCGGCGCGCTGCTTTGATCTTTTTCATATAAATTTTTAACCTTTTTTAAATAAATTTTTAAATAAATTAAAAAGATATAATGAGCTGTGGTATAATTTCTCCACATTTTTTAATACAGCGGCGCGCCGCTGTGTATCTACACTATTCTGAACAAGTCTGTGTAGAGCTACACCATACCATTAATTTTAGGGCGGCACACAGCTTTGTTTTTTTATATACTATATAGAAAAAGTAAAAAATATGAAAAACGATACATTATGAAGAGAGGTATAATTGATGGACATTTCGTCTAAACTAAGCTGCGCGCCGCTCTGAATTTACTCTATTCTGAAAGACCGTGTACATAGCTATACAGGGCGGCGCGCGGCGTTTTTTTATGATTTATTATCACGAAACAATAAGAAAAATGAAAAAAAGATATTCTATGAAGAGAGATATAAATGATGGACTTTTCGTCTAGACTAAGCTGTGCGCCGGTCTGATTTTACCCTATTCTGAAAGACCATGTATGTAGCTAAAGCATATCAGTAATTTCAGAGCGGAGCGCGGTTTTGTTTTTGATATATAAATTTTAAACTTTAAAAATAAATTTAAAAAATAATAATGAGTTTTATAATTTATCAAATTTTCTTTAAAACTATAGGGCGCGCCGCTGTGGATCTACACTATTCTGAACAAGGCTGTCTACAGCTATACCATACCATCAATTTTAGGGCGGTGCGCGGCTTTGTTTTTTATCTCGAAACAGTAAAAATAAGAAAAACGATATATTATGCAAAGAGGTATAATTGGTGGATTTTTCGTCTAAACTATGCTACGCGCCGACCAGGTAGGTACCTACACCATACTATTAATTTCAGAGCGGAGCGCGGTCTTATTTTTCATATATAAATTTCCACCTTTAAAATAAATTTAAAAAAAATGAGTTGTGATATTGCTCGACTTTCCTTTAATACTAAGCGGAGCGCCGCTGTAGATGTACGCTATTCTGAACAAGCATGTATACAGCTACACCATACCGTTAATTTCAGAGCGGAGCGCCGTCTTGTTTTTCATATATAAATTTTCAACCTTCAAAATAAATTTAAAAAATAATGAATTGTGCCATTGCTCGACTTTTGTTTAAAACTAAGCGGAGCACCGCCGTAGAGGTACGCTATTCTGAACAAGCATGTATACAGCTACACCATACCATTAATTTCAGGGCCTCAGGGCCCGCTATGATATTATTCTATTATGAATGACCATGTACGTAGCTACACCATACTATTAATTTCAGGGCGGCGCGCTGCTTTGTTATTTTTTATATAAATTTTTAACCTTTTTTAAATAAATTTTTAAATAAATTAAAAAGAAATAATGAGCTGTGGTATAATTGCTTGACTTTTCTTTAAAATAAAGCGGCACACCGCTGTGGATCTACACTATTCTAAACAAGCCTTCATTCAGCTACACCATACAATTAATTCCAGGGCGACACGCGGCTTTGTTTTCTATATACTATCTCGAAACATTAAACAATATAAAAAAGATATATTATGTAGAGCGGTATAATTCGTGGAGTTTTCTTCTAAACTATGCTGCGCGCCGCTCTGATTTTACCCTATTCTGAAAGACCATGTACGTAGCTACACCATACCGTTAATTTCAGAGCGAAGCGCGGTCTTATTTTTCATACATAAATTTTTAACCTTTAAAATAAATTTAAAAAATAATGAGCTGTGGCATTGCCCGACTTTTCTTTAAAACTAAGCGGAGCGCCGCTGTAGATGTACGCTATTCTGAACAAGCATGTATACAGCTACACCATACCATTAATTTCAGGGCCCGCGCGGGGCTTATTTTTTTTATATACTATATCGAAACATTAAAAAATATGAAAAAAGATATATTATGAATTATGTAGAGGGGTATAATTGATAGGCTTTTCGTCTAAACAAAGCTGCGCGTCGCTCTGATATTACTCTATTCTGAACGACCGTGTACGTTGCTACACCATACTATTAATTTCAGGGCGGCGCCCTGCTTTGTTTTTTTTTATATAAATTTTTAACCTTTAAAATAAATTAAAAAGAAATAATGAGCTGTGGTATAATTGCTCGACTTTTCTTTAAAATAAAACGGCTCACCGCTGTGGATCTACACTATTCTAAACAAGCCTTCATTCAGCTGAACCATACAATTAATTTCAGGG
>JAVTVY010009167.1:0-49555 GCA_036873755.1 Hanleya hanleyi | reverse complement strand
ACCAGAACCTCAGCATAAAATTTTTCCCACCATTTAGTGCCTTGGCCAAAACTGACCTGGCTCAACTTCCTATATATCTCTAAAATGAGAGAACTACAGTTAACCTTACTAGATCACATTTTTGTTAACCTGCTGTCAAGGTTCTAAAAGTACATCTTATGCAATGCACGATTGCGGAGTGTAGACAATAACTGATAGCTAAGGGGTATTGGAGCCCAATAAATTGAGCTATTTTTATTAAGTATTATTTCTGCAATTAGCACACTGCACCATGATAATGGATATTCATGTGTCTATTTCATTATTTTGTGCATTGGCTCCTTTGTCACCCTATTTGCATACCATACTCACCTTCCCCTTCTTACAAGGTTGGCTACTCATGTTACGTGTAGGCTTTCATAGAAGAAGTGCTACAGAAAGTGTGACTTGATCAACAGTCCGAGAGGTGTTCACTGAAAATGAGATTACAAATATGTCTGGCACCTATTTTAATTGAAGGTATGAGATAAATTTTCAAAATTGAATATACCTCGAGTACACCTCAGCTACACCTGACCTGACCCTCGCAGCTGTCAATAATCTACATTGTTAATTTATATCAGTTATTATTCATATTCTGTATTGTTTCAAAACATAATCCAGCTTTGAGGGTATCATTTATTACAGGACCAAAAATCAGGATTCACATCTCTTTGAACAAAAGAAAATCCTATATTTCTAACAAGCAATGAAACTTGTTCCAGGTGAAGCAGTTAAAAACTCAAGTGGACAAGGTATCGAAAGTGCGAAACAAGTCTGAAAGTGAGCTCACAGAAACTAAAGATAAGCTATCATCTGCAGACTCTAACAACAGTGATCTAAAAGAAAGACTGGCTGCCCTGCAAAAGCAACTAGAAAGTGATAAGGAGTTTGTGAAACATGCAGAACAAGAGGTAAATACAAGTATCTTAAAATTTACCTCTCTACTCATGATAGCAACACATAGCAATCATATCTCAGGTGATGTAGTTCACTCCATTTGGTTCGTGTTGATGTGCCTGCTAACATGGCTAATAGTCCAGTTATTTATTGAGATATCACTCTTCATGTATCTAAATTTATCTTTTTGTCTGGGTGTATACTCCGAATCAATGCTGGAGACTGGGACCAAACTTTAGGTCTACCTTCTGACAAGTAAACAAAATCATTATGATCTCTAAGGCACGAGACCAACCTGAAGGCAGGATATGGTCAAGACGTTTGGTGTCTGTAGTATAGGGATATTGTGTGAGAGAGAGAGAGGATGTCGTCGTCGGTGTCCCCTCCCTGGAAATGATAGGTTCTTGGTTTAACAAATTAAAAAAAATAATGAAAAATTTAGAAAAAAAAGTAAAAAAATATTGGAGGTGGGTACTCCACTAGGGCGGTCAGTTATTGCACTACCCCAGGGGATTCTAGGGGTGCTCCAATAATAAAATCTAATGACATGGTTTTTTTATTCAGCAAAAGTGCACATGAAAATATGCTGCAGTTGTCAGCTGTCACTGGATGATTATGAAACTTGGTACAAATGTTTCTTATGATTAGAGGATGTACCCGTGCTATTTATGAGATGAAATATTTATTAATAACATGAAAATATTTCCAAACAATTGTTGATTTGATTGAGACTGGCAATGTCGTCTACATCTTCAATACTGCTGCAGCTTCAGCAGATCATCTCGCACGGAGAGAGGTTGGGGTTTTCAGAACATTTGTTTTTACCACCAACATTTACTGAACTAGTTATACCTTAACAGGTGGCCAAGATGAAGACAGAGAGCGAGAATGCTAGAAAAGACAAGGAGACAACCATCAGTAAATGTGAATATCAGATGGGTGAGATGATGTCCACTCTGGAGAAATACAAACAGGACAACCAGAAAATTGTTGCACAGAAGCAGAAGGAATTAGAGATGATCAAGGCTAATCTGGATGACAAAACAAACAACAAAAAGGTTTAGTCCAGTTCACATTCACCCCACCTTATCTACATGTACAATCATGTCCAGCTGCTCTTGTTCTAGCTTCCTGTTTTCCCAGCAAAGATGGCAATCTTGTCTAAATTCACCTGGTTAATGTGAATCTAATTGTTTCTATGTTGACAGGTTTAAGGTAGAGAATTCTGTTTAATACAAATTACTTGGCGTACAAATTAAGGGAGATATTGTGACAGTGGGAGAGAGGATGTCATCATCGGTGTCCCCTCTTTGAAAATGATTAGGTTTTTGGTTTGGCAAGAGTGCACATGTACACCTGTACATAGAAAGTGTTCTGCAGTTATCAGCTATCCGTGGATGATTATGGAACTTGGTACACGTTTCTAATGAGATGCAGTATTAATTTTTGTTCAAATAATAAGGTTTTTTGTTTTGCAAACGTACATAGAAAAATTGGTGAAGTCAGATGTCTCTGGATGATTATGTAACTTGGTACACATGCTTCTTGTGATTAGAGGATGTGCCTGTGCGATTTATGAGATGAAATATAAATTTTTGTCCAAATTATGAGGATTTTGACTTGCCAATGATAATGTACATACATGTACACCTGTACATGGAAAGTTTGCTGAATCTGTCAGCTTTCATTAGTTGATTTTGACACTTGCTACACATGTTCTATGAGTTAAAGATGTGCATGTGCTATTTGTCACATGAAATATTAATTTTTGTCCAAATTATCACGGTTTGGAGTTCATACTTCTCCAATTACATGTATACATTTTTTTTAGGCAAAAATTTACATGTACACCTGTATGTGAAAAGTTTGCTCTATACTATATGTATGCATTCGATACTGCTGCAGCTTCAGTGGATCACCCCACAAGACAAGATGTTGGGGCTCTCAGAATGCTCGTTTCATAATCACATCGGCAAAGTCATTATATAATGTAAATATATATATAATTTTTTATTGTATCTTCATTTCCGTTATAGAATGATGATAAACTAATTGAAGACCTGAAAGCTCAGCTTGAGAGTTTGAGACAGACACTCTCAGAAAAAGAAGCAGAAAAGGTTGGTAGGCTGATGAAAAGCATAAGCTTCATACTTGTGGGTTTAAGTTCTAATGTTTGAACAGAAAAACTTGACATGGACTTCAATAAGATATTTTTTTAATTCAAAAATGAAGTACATATCTAATATCTTTCTCTCAAATATTGTATGCCATTTTAGATGAATCTCTTCCAGGTGGTGGAAGGCCGTAATATCAATTGACATGGATGGTGGGTGAAGTAATTCAGTGAAATCAACATGTTTGTACACCCAGTGTATTTACCTATCATCCCTAATTAGTTACAGCTGCACAACAGTGGCGAGAAGAAATATTCTTCAGTACCCTAATCCTTGGGCAGACCTTCAACTTTGTCCTATGTGTTCTATATTGAAGCAGTTTTATAGTTGCCTAATGATTATAATTGAGTTGGCTAATGATTATAATTGAGTGACGATTGCAATTTTCCAGAATATCTCTGAAGCCTTCTACACACCTGAGGATCTTAGGACCCTGACCTTGCCTAAATCGCTCTCTTGCCTGTAGCGGTGCAATAGTTTTTTGCCAGCCACCCCCTCCCCCCCCCCCCAACTTCCCTAGTTAATAAATTCAAGTAATGTACGATGGTTTGAAGAGGTTCCCCCTAAAAAAGGATATTAATGAATTGGATAAGACACAACATAAATACTTTATTATACCCCCCCGACACGTAGTGTAGGGGGCGTATACTGGTTTCAGCATGTCCGTACGTCTGTCCGTCCGTCCCTCGTGCCGTCCGTCTGTACGTCCGTCCGTCCGTAACATTTCGTTTCCGGAGCATAACTTGACAACCGCTACTCGGATTCCTCTCAAATTTGGTATGCAGCTACCATACCATGAGACCTTGCTTGGGATTGCGTTTGGCGCATGTGCGTCTACAGGTGGCGCCACCTAGGGTCAAAAGTTGCTCATGTCAGTCCGTAACATTTCGTTTCCGGAGCATAACTTGACAACCGCTACTTGGATTCCTCTCAAATTTGGTATGTAGCTACCTTACCATGATACCTCGCTTGGGATTGCATTTGGCGCATGTGCGTCTACAGGTGGCGCCACCTAGGGTCAAAAATTTCTCGTCAGTCCGTAACATTTCGTTTCCGGAGCATAACTTGACAACCGCTACTTGGATTCCTCTCAAATTTGGTATGCAGCTGCCATACCATGAGACCTCGCTTGGGATTGCGTTTGGCGCATGTGCGTCTACAGGTGGCGCCACCTAGGGTCAAAAGTTTCTCATGTCAGTTCGTAACATTTCGTTTCCGGAGCATAACTTGACAACCGCTACTTGGATTCCTCTCAAATTTGGTATGTAGCTACCTTACCATGAGACCTCGCTTGGGATTGCGTTTGGCACATGTGCATCTACAGGTGGCGCCACCTAGGGTCAAAACTTTTTCTTGTCGGTCCGTAACATTTCGTTTCCGGAGCATAACTTGACAACAGCTAATTGGATTCCTCTCAGATTTGGTATGTAGCTACCTTACCATGAGACCTCGCTTGGGATTGCGTTTGGCGCATGTGCGTCTACAGGTGGCGCCACCTAGGGTCAAAAGTTTCTCTTGTCAGTCCGTAACATTTCGTTTCCGGAGCATAACTTGACAACCGCTACTTGGATTCCTCTCAAATTTGGTATGCAGCTGCCATACCATGAGACCTCGCTTGGGATTGCGTTTGGCGCATGTGCGTCTACAGGTGGCGCCACCTAGGGTCAAAACTTTTTCTTGTCGGTCCGTAATATTTTGTTTCCGGAGCATAACTTGACAACAGCTAATTGGATTCCTCTCAGATTTGGTATGTAGCTACCTTACCATGAGACCTCGCTTGGGATTGCGTTTGGCGCAATGTGCATCTACAGGTGGCGCCACCTATGGGCAGAATTTCCTCAGTTGGTCCATAACATTCTATTTCTGGAGCCTAACTTGACAACGGCTGATTAGATTCTTCTCAAATTTTGTATGTAGCTGCCATACCATGAGACCTAGCTCAGGATGTTGCATATGTGTCTACAGGTAGTAAGTTTAATATTTCACGTCCCATTTACTTCCTTTTCCTCTTCAATGTGGTTATCCAGATGACAGTAATTCGCCTATCTGTTGCAACAGCCCATTTCAAGTCCTAAGTCCAGTTCTAGTGGTAAACAACAGTTAGGTAAAACACTATATGCCTGCATAACCCCATTCTCACCAATCATTATTAACATCAATTTTCTGAACAATCCATTAAACTCCTCTGAGTATCATCACGACACATGCATAGACAATCCGTTAACCGCACTCCAACCGAGCGAGGTCTCATTGTCAACTAGTTACATACATAACATGTATACTTATATTCCTCTACAAATACTCGTCAATTTCTATCAAATGTGCATCCGGGGGTATCTTGTAAGCATGCTTACTGATGATTTCCACCGCCACAATCCCATTCAGCTTACTCGTGAAACGTTAACCACCCCCATGTATCTATGCCCTTACGGGGGGTATCTTGTAAGCAGCCTTACTGATCATTTTGATCAAATGTGTGCATCCCTCAGACTATGCTCTAGTTTTGTGTGTTTTACATTAAATGATACATTTTATTCAGGATCGCTTGATAAAATCAGAAGGAAAGCTGACCAACAATATGGAAACTCTGATGGATGAATCAAGACAAAAGGTGAGCTGTCATGCAGGTGGACTGCATATACTATACATATGTTTTCAGAAGTCAATACAACAGACAAGTACTACAACAATACTTAACATTTATATTGTTAATGTTACCTTGGGGATGAGTCGTCTATCCCGCAGTCCAGATTCTCATACATATATGTTAAACCAAACATTGTGCCACCTCAAAAGCTCATATATCGCAAAAAAACTCCTGACATTTATAATATAGGATCTGAGCAGTAACCTTACCTTACCGTTCCTGGGCTCCATCCTCTACCTGTAGCAATGCCTTATCCTATACCAAAAGTGTATGAAATGCAACTATATATTGCGGCTTGACTAAGCATAGCTTTGGATCCATCATCACATCAAGGGAATTGAGCCCATCCCACTGATCATCCACAACCCCATTGTATCTTACATCCTACCCATAATTCTGGTTTGATTTGAAAGCTTTCATCAGAACACTTAACAGATGCAACATTTCCAGTGTTGTCTGCCTATGCCAGTTCTTTGTTCATGTGAATATAATTATTCCAATTTTCTAGCTCGATATAATATGAGCAACACACTCTGGAAGAATTTGTTTTACAGTAATATAATTTGCGAACTCGTAAATCATCAAAGCACAATCTTACTGGGTTGTTAGAATGCCATTAACATGTTTCAGAATGAAGAACTTCAAAAATTAAAGAAAGAGTTGAACCAGCTCCAAGAAAAACTGGCAAACAAGAGAATTGCTACTATTTCACCTCAGCAACCACAACCAGAGAAGTCCTCTACTGTAAGTATGTTCTTTTGGTCATATTTATCTTTCTTTTATGAAATAGCTTAAATTTGTATATATATCTACTTTAAAATCAAAACACATAGCTTTGGAAGCTTCTGTCATGTTTATTTCCTATCATATTTTGTGTCATGCTTCAACAAAATCACAACAGTTCAGTTCCGTAAGTCTCACATCTGGTCAAGCTACAATGTCTTGTGACAGACTACTAGACTGTACACTACATTCAGGCTTAGACAAATTATCGTCAGTCATATCGGTGCTTATCAAGCTTGAGCAAGAAACACTTGTATATGCCTGTCACCAGATACAGTGTTCCATCTGTTTTTTTACCCCTCTGCCAAATTTTGGCTGAAGGGTGTCCGTCTGTCCGTCACACCTTTCTCGTTACCAAAATATCTTTAGAATGACTTATCCTAGGCACACCAAACTTGCAGTGCTCATCCAGATGCTCGTGACACAGAACCCTATTGAATCTGGACCCGATTGGTTGGAAACTTTGGTGGTCATCTTTAATTTACGCGAAACCATCACAGCTTTCTCGTTACCAAGATATCTTTAGAACGACTTACCCTAGGCACACCAAACTTGCAGTGCACATCTATATGCTCATGACCCAGAACCCGATTGGTTGGAAACTTTGGCGACCATCTTTAATTTATTCGAAACCATTAATCTTGTGTATCTCAAAGTACCATTTCACTGTTCAGTGTGAAACTTGGTATAGATCATCGATGCATCAAGAAACTTACAAAGGAATGACCAAACCAGTTTCCCTGATTTGGTGGAAACCTTGGCGGCCGTCTTTAATTTATGCAAAACCTTTAATGATATATATCTCTGATACCATTTAAGTGTTCTATACGAAACCTGCTATACAGCATGAATGTATCAAGAGACTTGCAATGAATAACTACATCAGTTCCTTTGAGTAGCAGGAAGGCTGGGTGGCCATCTTTAATTTATGCAAAATCATTAAGGATAGCTATCCCCTTAGAGGGTCAAAATTGGTCATTTTTTTTTTATTTCTTCATTCAAATATTCACTATTTCCTCTTAACATTTGGTGAAAAAATGAAATAAAAATTATAAATAGAAGTGCTTCAATATTAGGATTAAAAATTTAGTTTCCGAGGCCCTGGAACAATTAAACAGATTGCCTTAGCTTGGGCTTGGCTACTATTATTTTTGTCTGTTAAATTTCCTTTTCCAAAACTCATTTCCGCAGTATTATGGTAAGCTAATTATCTATTAGTCCTACTTATTTACATTAATGTACCCCCTTCTGATCAAAACCATGCAAACATCCGTATTTTTGTTTCTAATCATGACAGTGACACTTCACTCAGACACCCGCTGTGAAGTAATCTACACAGGTGTGAACAAGTTTTAGCAGGTTTTTACCCCTCGGCCAATTTTGGCCATGGGGTATTGTCGTCGTCTTGTACGTCCGTACGTGAGCGAGATAGCCGGAGAACGGTTCCGCTGAAGAATTCCAAATTTGGTATGCTTATTTACCTAGTCAAGGACCAGAAGCCTATTGAATTGGGACCTGATTGGGTGAAAACTTCGGCGGCCATCTTTAATTTTATGCGAAATGGATAATGATCCATATCTCGGAAACCATTCAACTGTTCAATACGAAAGTTGGTATACATCATCGATACATCAAGCAACTTACAATGAATTACCAAACCGGATTTTTTGATTAGCTGGAAATCCTGGAGGCCATCTTTAATTTATGCGAAATCGATAATGATACATATCTCTGTTACCATTCAGTTGTTTTATATGAAAGTTGGTATACATCATCGATACATCCAGATACTTTGAATCAGGACCTGATTGACCGAAAACCTTGGCGGCCATCTTTAATTTATGCAAAAACTTTAATGATATATATCTCTGATCCAATTTAAGTGTTCTATACCAAACTTGGTATACAGCATCGATGTATTGATCAACTGACTTGCAATGAATAACCACATCAGTTCCTCTGAGTGGGGGAAGGATGGGCGGCCATCTTTAATTTATGCAAAATCATTAATGATCTCGTTCTCTGATACCGTTCAAGTGCTCGATGTAATATCTGGTATACATCATCGATGCATCAAGAGACTTGCGACAAATGACAGTTCTGGTTTCTCTGATTGAGCGGAAACCTTGGTGGCCATCTTTAATTTATGCAAAATCTTTAATGATGTATATCTCTGATACCATTTCAGTGTTCTATACGAAACTTGGTATACAGCATCAATGTATCAAGAGACTTTCAATGAATAACCACATCAGTTCCTCTGAGTGGCGGGAAGGATGGGCGGCCATCTTTAATTTATGCGAAATCATTAATGATCTCTATCTCTGATACCGTTCAAATGCTCGATGTAAAATTTGGTATACATCATTGATGCATCAAGAAACTTATGTAATGAATACCGGTTTCTCTGATTGGACGGAAATCTTAGGGGCCATTTCTAATTGCAAAATTTTTGATAATCTGTATATTGTGTTCCTGACATCTTGGTTCAAATTGAATACATTATGAATGTACCCAGAGCCGAGGGGTTTTTTGATGCGCAGCTTCGTATTAAAGTTTAAATTGGACTTTAAACCGACTTGATGAAAAAAACTTAATGTAATAGTTATCCAGAATAAACAGGAATTCGAGTAGGTCCCAATAGACAGATTAAAAATGTATTTGACAATAGAATTCAAGCAAAAAATAGGGATTAATTCATCAGATGTATAGCTGGGCACATTTTGCACGATTTCTAGCCTTTCATTTTTGTACAAAATCCGAAATTCAAACGTTTATTTCTCGAAAAGTATCCATGCTACGCTTTTGAAATTTGGCATGCTTGTTACTTATAAGGTGATCTAGAAAACTTTATCTCACTTTTTGTAAGTTCGGCTTAGTTTTTTAATTATCCAACTTTTAAGACAAACGACCGTAAAAAAGTACATTTTTTTCAATTTATTTTAGTAAAATAGTTATAAAAACAAAACCAGGCAAAAATTTTAAAAAATGAGATAAAAGTTTACTAGTTTGAATTGTCTCCTACCAAGGTATATCATCAAAGTTGAAATAAGACCAACAGTTTTCATGAAATTTCAATTGAAAAATGAACGCTATTGTTTTCATTTTAATTTTTTAAAATTGGAATATTTTCTACACAGTAGCAGCGTCAGTTATACAAATCATATAGTTGGAATCCCTACGATGTATGCTTCCATAAAATATATAGTTTATTATGGTTATCTTGTATATTTATTGATACAGACGACAAATTGTCATGGGGGTGCAAAAGCTGCCTCTATGGGGATAGCTATCCCCTCTATGGGGATAGCTATCCTTAATCTCTATCTCTGATATCGTACAAGTGCTCGATGTAAAATTTGGTATACATCATCGATGCATCAGGAGACTTGTGATAAATGACAGTTCTAGTTTCTCTGATTGGGCGGAAACCTTGGTGGCCATCTTTAATTTATGCAAAATCTTTAATGATGTATATCTCTGATACCATTTCAGTGTTCTATACGAAACTTGGTAAACAGCATTGATGTATGAAGAGACTTGCTTGAATGAATAACCGCATCAGTTCCTCTGAGTGGCGGGAAGGATGGGCAGCCATCTTTAATTTATGCAAAATCATTAATAATCTCTGTCTCTGATACCATTCAATGCTCGATGTAAAATTTGGTATACATCATCGATGCATCAAGAGACTTATGTAATGAATACTGGTTTCTCTGATTGGACGGAAACCTTAAGGGCCATTTCTAATTGCAAAATTTTTGATAATCTGTATATTTGTCACTTGACTGCTTGGTGTTCCTGACATCTTGATTCAGATTGAATACATTATGAATGGCTGGCACCCAGCATCAAGGGGTTTTCAGATGTGCAGCTCCGTATTGTCATGTTTGTTTGTGCAATATTCCTACCCTTGAGGCAAAGAAGGAGCCCATGTATCTTGTGATCAAAACATCAAAGTCACTGAAGCCCCAAATATCAGGAAAACTATAGAATGTGTACAAATTTCAGGCATATCAAACTCCTGATGAACAGGAAACCTATTCATTTGAGGTTTGCCTGTCTCTGGTAACTTCTGTTGTCCATGCGATATCCCCAGCTCTGCTATTTTGTGTATTGTGATCCTACTTTAGGTATACATACATGCACATCTCCTCAGTGGGGAGGGATTCAGTTGCTGTCCTCTAGCTTTCTGGCACACACAACCTCATTGCATTTCTAAAGAAGATCAAGTTCGTAACACTAAATAGGTGTAATTTGAAGCTCACTGGATAAGTGTTTGAGGTCTGTTTGTTTCTTATAATGGAAAGGGGGGAAGATTTGGTTTCATGTCACACTCGAGGTTATTTCACTCAAATGATGACAGCCAGTTTGACTTTTGGAGGAAGTCTGAGTACCTTGAGCCCGTCAGCAAGAAACTGGCAAACTTTCTCACATGAACCAGCGGGGCTTGAGCCCATGCCGGTTCAGCGGTGTAAGGCTAACAATCACCAGCGATGCACCTTGGACCACTTGATCACCGAGAGCCCCTTGTTATGGAAGGTAGATTTTACATGGCATACCAGTGTATGGCTTTTTTCTCTTCCTCAGATAAAAGACATGAATGTGCCCAAGACACCAAAAACCCCTCAAGCTGCTGTTATGATGACACCTCAAGTTATGAAAACTCCTCAGAGAAGTATCTTAAGACAGTCTGTTGGTAGCTCTGTATCTAAGAAGAGACGGGTAGCCTTTGCAGAGGAACTTGATTCTCATGGAGAGAGTTCTGATTCATCCTCCTCTGAGCTGATGGAGGTGGAGGTAAGATCTTTTCTAGTACATGTACTTTGTTCCTCTATCAAACAGTACAATTAGATTTGCTGGTCCTACTTCACTGAGCTAATTTGCTTAAAGCCATCCCTTCAACCCTGAGCAACTGTAAAACCTTCAACAAATCCATTTGACAAGTGTCTCTATGTGACTTCCTCTTTAAATCATCGAAGCTGATTCAATCTGGTTTGTTTGCTGATTGCATGGTAAGATAATTGAGTGCAAAGAAAATTTCCCATGTTACCAGGGACTACTTCAAATGTTGTTGGGCAATACTAGAATGGTTTCAACAACTAGATATACCATGAAGTACTTCAGTGTAAGAATGTCTATAAATTAGTCCCAGGTAAAACCTAGCAGAATTTAGAATAACTAAAGCTGACTTTCGTCTTGGTATGTTTGACAGAATTAATAGGTTAAGTTTTATTCAACTGTTTTCCTGTCACAAAAATATCTGAAAATGTCTGTCTTCCTAAAGCCTCTTCATGGTCCCTACAAGCTGTTGCCTGCATTTGTATCATCAAGCTTGTAAAACATACCTCATGCTCATTCTGAATTGGTTTCCAAGAGAATTTAACCTATACTTGTTTGTCTGTGTGGATTAATTGTTCATTGGCATATCAAAGGTTCCCTGTCTTATCTTCTGATGGTGAAAAAAACTATGTAATGGCACGCTTTCATTGTGGCTCCTGTGTGTAGTTCCCACATGGCTGGCTATGGCTATAGTAGGGATATTCATGATGGTTCAAACAGTTTATCTGTCCATCTTGTAATTGCAGTTTACAAAATTATTTGCATATTGCCACACCTTCTAGTTAACATTTCATTGTTTATTGGCACAATCCTCTGAGTAGTTGAGAAAGGGACATAAAATGAAAGGTAATTAAACCTTAATGCTGTAAATTAAATGTGTCGACAGAAAACAAGGAATGAAGCATCATCAGCTTAAAGTGCTAATGCAGCGAAATTGTCAATTTCATTTTTATCATGAAATTCTACGGTTTGGGATTTCTGGTTTAAGTTAATAAAATTCTCACAGAGAGTTTTAAAACAGGAAGATATTATATTTTGCTACGAAACACAAGGGGGTTAGCAGATAAAGTGCGACATTTACGGTCGCCATGTTTTCGTGTGTGACGTCATAAGTATGACATGCCGGTCGACGAGCAAGCCAGCGATATGCGTAGCATATGGCGAAGACCAATCTCCATAGACTTAATTCACATTGTTGTTGAGTTTATACTCTCAATATCCATCACTGTCTTGGTATGGTAACGTGCCAGGAATGAAAGAAAGAATCCATTCGGCCACATGTCCCTGCATGACCACTTACAATGATTTATTTACCTTAATTCGTAAGCAAGTACCGTTGGACGAATGCATGCAGTTAGTAACTGAGTTACTGTCCGATTCATATATGAGGGAATGGGGTTTTCGTGGATTTATCAGTTATCAATATAACACATTAGCTGTCGAAACTCACAATATGTTCCAAACTCTGTCTATGCAATTATTTGTCATCAAAAATATTCCCGTGGCATTAGAAATTATTTTTAAAATCTCCAAAGTTTGTATCGTCTGAGCAACTGCATGTTGAATACACGATCATGTCGACAACCGGGTAAGTGAAAAGATTAGTGAGCACAGGGCTTTCTCGATGCCATGCACTAACATGATTTCAGAAATACTAGAATATTAAATTGGAGTTTACCGAGAAAACTAACATTTCAAACATTTCAACTATAGAAGATTCAAACAACAACAAAACTCAACAAACAAGACAGACAACATTGAAAAACGAGTCTCTCGGGAGTATCTGAAATAAAAAATAAACATGAAATTAGTTAAACATTATCCCAAAATATTTACATAATACTAAAAAATTGTCTAGAGTGATAATAAACGAGAAGGGTGCAAGATAGTTTTGCCGATAGCACAGAAAAATATATAAGACAAACATAAATTCTGATAAAAAAATATTATTCAACAATTTTGAATAGCCTTTTTACCCCTCAGCCCATAGGGCTGTGGGGTCTTGTTGCCATGTACGTACGTCCGTCCGTCCATCCGTCCGTCCGTCAACACATTCTTGTCCGCTGGATATCTGCAGATCTATGAAGTTGGGCCTGACCAAACTTTGGTGAGAGCTTCCTAAATGTTGACTGATGAAATGATTAGAATTTCAGATGGCTATGATAATTTCTTGATTTTTATTAATTTTTTTTTATTATTTATTGATGGCTCAGCTTTTGCACTGTTATCTATGCCCATCAACATGTTCTTGTCCACTGAATATCTGCAGATCTATCAAGTCGGGCCTGACAAAACTTTGGTGAGAGCTTCCTGAATGTTGACTGATGAAATGATTAGATTTTCAGATGGCTATGATGATTTCATGATTTTTAATTTTTTTTTTTATTATTATTTATTGATGACTTCGCTTTTGCACTGTTATCTATGCCCATCGGGAACCCTTGGTTGCATGTTACATTGTGAATTTTGAAGGTTCTCTGATACCAGAAAGCCTGGTCCATTCAAGATTCTCATTGAATGAAGGACAGCATTTTTCTTTAATTTTGCTATTAAATCATTATATTCTACATCATATGATTTATCCTAAAACTTTTGCATGAACCATATTTGTGTCCACACATTTAACTGGTACAACATAATGCTTCAATTCTTGTCACCAAACATGTTACTGTACCTTGGAAATTATTTAAAACGAGTGATTAGGAGAGCCCATTTTTAGCCTGACTGGGCAATTTTGAACCAGTTTGCATACCTGGAGCTTATGCTCCCCTCCGGCTACACTTTCTTGCATGCTGTAATCCCAGCACACCACTCACTTGAAACCGTTATATACGGTATCCAGGGATTTTTTGCAGGTTCCGATCCCAAACTCCCAGTTCCTTTTCGTAATTCATTATTGAAGGACCAATTCTTTTAAGTGAATTTCCGCGCAAAGAGCCTGTCATTAATCACAAAACAGAGGTTTATTAACATGAAATTCAATACCCAGCTATGCAATCGGATCGATATTGAGGCTACCAGAAGCTTTTTCTAGGACACTACAACACTTTCGTCTTTTGTTTCATTTGGGCGCCCAGCTATGCAATCGGATCGATATTGAGGCTACCAGACATGCCAGAAGCTTTTTCTAGGACACTACAACACTTTCGTCTTTTGTTTCATTTGGGCGCCCATATGTTTTCTGAAACTAAATTGGCTCTAGATGCAGCCCTGATCCTACTTGACTAAAAAAACAGGCTGAGGGGTCCACGCACCTTTTAGGTGCTTGCCTGCAATTCATGTCTTTTCTCCTACCGCCTAAACTTATCAACAGTATACATTTGCTTTCATAACAGATCATATTGTGGAACGCAAATAGAATATAGATCTAGAGTGAATAGAAGAAATTCTTGCATAAATCCTTCACTTTTTTCACAAGAAAACCGGAATGTGAAATTGAAGACCGAAGATTTCCCTGCTGTTGTTTCCCACGCGGACCTCGGCGAGAGCACTTCAGACATGTCAGACGGGCCGCTTCAGACGACGTGATAGTTTTCATTCCAAGTTAGAGCATATAATATTATGTTTTTAGATCTAATATAAAGTTGATTGCAATGGGAAGAAGAAAACATATATATGTGAGAATCTGGGGATCGTTATTCGTTATTTTCGTGGAGTTGGAAATCCTTCCGTGTAATGATAAGTGATACACCGTACAGCCTATGCATTCATGCAAGCAAACAAAATGCGGACACTGACAGATAAATTTTATAAATATCGTACAAATCACATTTATATAGACTCCAGATTCTAGGTAATTAATTTGATCAGAATGTGTAATAATAATCGAACTGCTCAGTGGAATTTGAAGTCCTTTCTATGGCAATGAATTCAATTTAGCCTGGTTGCACACGGTCGGCTTCATTAGGTCCATACAAATTGATAAAGGTCAGTCTATATTCATTCACACGTATGTCTAATAATAAACAGTTTCCCTTGTCATACTCAATTTCCCGATGAACATTAAATTCAAAATTTTTATTGAACAAACCAGTAAAATTGGCCACGAAGATGGGCTTGCTTCTCTCCAACACTGCCCGCCATGCTGAGCCAAGACTCAAGCTGACGATCGGTCATCCTTATGACGTCATGCATATATAATTTTGTAAACATAGCTAATGAAAACGGTCGCACTTTTAAGAGCACAATTGCATGCCCTTTTCCATTTGAAATAAGAACTTCTCCTTGTCTGATTTTCCTCATGGATATAGCAAATTAATCATGAAAGAATAGAGAATCAAATTATTTAATAAAACTTTCGCTGCATTAGCACTTTAATATACTGTAAGCCTAGCTGACTCAGCATATGCACGGTATCAGAAATCCCAGATTTTGAACATTGTTTTACATAGGTGTTCTACTTTAGCACCAGTGATGATTTTGTTTCTGGATAATAAAATGGAAATTCTGTTTTTGTAAGTTCCCAAAATTTACTTCATGTCTACCAGACCACTGATTTCCTCATGTATGACAATTCCATTCCACTTCATAAATGTATTTGTGCCTGCATTCAGCTAGGAGACGAATGAATAAAGAAACAACAAACACACTGGGGTATGGTCGACTAAGGCCACGTTTCATGACTATTTAATGAATGAATTGAAAATCGTGAATTTAGAAAAAGTCCACTTTTAGTGATTGTTTAATGGATGAATTAAAATTCCAGAATTTAGCAAAAGTCCACATTTAGTGGCTATTTAATGGATGAATTGAAAATCCTGAATTTAGTAGAATTTAGCAGAAATAGATCGAAAGTTGTGAACTAAAATGTATTTATATAAGTATAGCTGGTAACACGGAAAGTATGTGGCTGACCAAAAAAGACCAAATGAAGGAAGTGGGGCTGAACCGCCCATGCCTATAATAAAGGAGGTGGCGGGAAGGAAGGAGGTCGAAGCTGTGACAAATTCTAAAGACGCTGTTGTATCACCAAAGACCGGCTAAAGAGTGAATAGAAGTAGAGATTATCTTTGTGTGGTACCCCGGTCACGTGGGTTTCCTGTGCACCCGTGATTGGCTCTTTCTCGTTCTTATGAATAAACAGTAGGTCTTCGCGGGAAAGCTATAGACAAAGGCAGTTAGCGGACTGCCTGGGCAAAATAACATTCCTAAATGCCGGCACAAACTTAGTTACGTGGTCGTAACTTCTTATTTGTGCCTGCATTCAGCTAGGAGACGAATGAATAAAGAAACAACAAACACACTGGGGTATGGTCGACTAAGGCCACGTTTCATGACTATTTAATGAATGAATTGAAAATCGTGAATTTAGAAAAAGTCCACTTTTAGTGATTGTTTAATGGATGAATTAAAATTCCAGAATTTAGCAAAAGTCCACATTTAGTGGCTATTTAATGGATGAATTGAAAATCCTGAATTTAGTAGAATTTAGCTGTTCGTGTTACCAGGAATAGATCGAAAGTTGTGAACTAAAATGTATTTATTAAAGTATAGCTGGTAACACGGAAAGTATGTGGCTGACCAAAAAAGACCAATTGAAAGAAGTGGGGCTGAACCGCCACCACCGCTCGCGGCGCTCGCGAGTGGCAGCCCCAATCCCAATCCGTACGCGCCTAGCCGACCAATGGAAAAGGAGAAGGGAGTGTCGGGGGGGGGGGGGATCCTGAATGAACCAACCTCCTTCCATACCGCTACCACCTTGGGATGTGCCCCGCATTAAAAACCCAGCCCCCCAAATTTATGAGGGTTTTGCTGCGAAAAGATGGGGCACAAACACATGTTCCTCCAGGATGGTTCAACTATGTTTGATATGACAGTTTACCAGAATATTGACGTCTGACTAGGAGATACAGCCCGTAATCTCCAGCGATATTGCACTAAACTGAACTGGTGAGAACCATCTTGGAGGACAACTGGGTGCAGCCCGCAACCCGTAACGTCATGTAAATGAATAATAATACAAAGGCATTAGAAAGCAAAGTACACGATAAAATACCGGATACAGTGAAATTGTGAGATAGTCTGTTACTAATGTCGTCGATATCCGGCTTCTGCAGCCCGCAAGAAGCTCATTGGCATTCCCCGCGTTGACATATTAGAGTAGTTAAGACGTCTGTATATTTATAAAATTGAAACACAAAGCAGATGCAACCCGCAAAAGGCTTTGGGTGCCCAGGACCAATTAAGGAAGTTTCATGCATTATTGATAGCGCAATTTGTACGAATGTAAGACTTGAATGCGTCTGATTTCCATCTCCCCAGTCGGCGAATCTGGCTGTCAGATAATCCTCTAGCTGAAGCTTCCGTAATTGCTCCAATGCGAAAGCTATGGCTGCGGAAGTGTTCGACGGGAAGCCCTGCTGTCTTCAGGGCTTTATGGAGTTTGGTCGTGAATTACTGTTGAGACACTGGAAGGGCTGGTGGATATGCGAATAATGGACCCGGAGCATTACCCCGCTTGTCGATGAACTCCCGCATCGCCCTGACCGTACAATATGGAGAGTCTGATTTTGGGATAGTGAGGTGGAACGGATCCGCCGAGGTGTGCTTAAAATCTATGATGGTTAAGCAAAGGCTCGACGTAGCTGGATCGAAACGAACTGCCGCGAGTTGCAGCAAATTCTTGGATGTGGGACCTTTTGAAGCTATTTCGCCGACACGCAGAAAGGCACTAAAAGCTAGTAAAAACATGCTTTTGAATAAGCAAGCGCGGTAATGGGTTGGAATTGACAAAGGCAGGACATCGACAATGCGATGGAGAATTTCCTTCGTAATTGGTAAATGATTATCCTTTGATGGGGACAATTTTCGACATGCGCGCAGTAATTTATGGATCAGAAAACTGGAGGTGGTATTTGAAAAATTCAGAACTTTGTGGGCATACGAAATGGCGGACAGATAAGAAGTGATTGTAGAAGCCGAAAATTGTTTTGAGGTTAAATACGAAATAAAAAGAGCCATGGTGGGGATGGACAGAGGTAACGTGCTGCTGAGCTGATACTGGTGACAAAACACCTGAAAAACTTGCCACGTGCGGTGGTATGACCGCCTGGATGAGGGGGCAAGTGTGTGGTGTAGGAGATGTTCTAGCCCTTCCAACAGGAAGTGGCGGGATGAGATTGGGGTTCCGTTGAGCCTCGGGGGCCAGACGTCTGAATTCGTCTACCTGTATACGTGAGAGAGCATCCGCTAAGACATTAAATTTTCCAGGTACATGAGTGGCCAAGAACTGAATATTAAAATTCAAACAAGATAGAACCAGTCGTCTTACCAATGCCATTACCTGGAGTTGCTTGCAGGTTTGCTTGTTGATAATACTTACTAGTGCCATGTTGTCCGTGAAAAACTCCACTTTCTCGTTAGTGAACTTGGACCCCCACACCTCCACAGATAGGACAATTGGGTATAGTTCTAGCAACGTGATATCCTGATATCGCCACTGGTCATCCCATGAACCATAGAACCAATGAGTGCCCAATACTGCCCCATATCCTAGCCTTGCTGCGGCATCAGTGTACAAGGAGAGCGAATCAGATGATGACCATTCTAGGTTGAGGAAGTAGGACTTACCATTATATGCTTGCAGGAAGGATTCCCACATAAGCAGATCTTCTTTCGCCTGGCGGGTCAAGCGGATGTGATAGTAAGGTTTGTTCACACCAATGGTCAGATCTGCCAGCCTGCGTAAGAATGCTCTACCAGGCACAATGACATTGCATGCAAAATTCAGAGTGCCCAGAATTTGTCTGAGATTATGGAGAGTGATTTTTTCCTTGGACATGCAATAGGATATGAGTTCTCTGCATCGCTGTAATTTGTCGAGAGGCAAGCGTACTTCAAATTTTATGGTATCCAGTTCACAGCCAAGGAATGGTAGGATTTCGGAGGGACCCGCTGTTTTATCTTGGGCCATGGGGACTCCTATATCATCACACATGTCGAGGAAAGACTCTAGCTGGGCTTCACATCCTGCTTTTGAGGAATTGATAATCAAGTAATCATCAAGGACGTGTACTATTCGTTTGATTCCTAGCTTGGTTCTGGCTACCCATTCAATCGCAGAACTGAATGACTCAAATATGCTACATGAAGAGGAGGCTGCCATTGGTAAACATCGATCATGGAAGTACTCGTCACGCCACGTGAAACCTAAAAGATGGTATTGGGACGGGTGTACCGGGATGAGCCTGAAAGCAGATTCAATGTCTGTTTTGGCCAAAAAACAGTTCCGACCCGCTGAGAGGATGTGGTGTATAGCGTCATCGATGGTGGCATACTGTACCGTTGCCGCGTCACGCGGAATCCCAGAGTTGACCGACAAACCTTCCAGATAGGAGAGATGATGAATCAATCGGAATTTGCCTTGTTCTTTCTTTGGAACCAAGCCTAAAGGGGAGGAATGGAATGGGTCGAAAGGTGGTCGAGGAAAAGGTCCAGCGATGCGACCTAACGCTAATTCTTTGTCTAGTTTACCTTGTACTGTGTCCGGATTTTCATCCACCGATTTCAAGTAGTAAAGGTTGAGGAGAGAGGGGTTTCGCTGAAACCCAGCGAGAAGCCAAAACGGAAACCCTTCAGCAGATAATCGCGACGGGAGTGGCCATATCCAATAAGCCATACCGCCAGTCTAGATATTACGATTGGAGTTGGAAGACTGGTGGTTATCCCGGTTTGATTGAAGGAATGGTCGGGTGGTTTGGGTGGGTGCACTACTTCGTGGAAGTTGGGCTGTGATTCCTCTTTGGGATTGTTGTAAGTGGCCTTCCGGGCCTCTAGTGCGAAAGGGCTGAGACCCGGTTCCTTGTGGATGCCCCTGATTACCTTTGGCACGATAACATTTTAAGGCTGAATGGGGGTGGCCTCAGTGGAAGCATGCGTGTGAAAATTTACACCCACTACAAAAACGGCCCTTGTGGAATTTGAAACAGTAACCGGCTGGGACTGATTGCGACTGGTGCGATTGTGTCGTGCTTGTCAATGGACGTTTGAACGCGGGACCACTAAGTGATTCTGCTAAGCGGTCCAATCTACTCTCTAAATAAACTTCCCCCTGGAGTGAATCCCAAGAACAGGTTTGCGTGGACTTCAGTTGTCGATAACGACGGTCATATGTGAACCAGTTCCCCCTTTTTTGGTGGATATGGCAGACCGTTTCAATATATTTCATCATGTGGGGTGCTTGGTCAGGTTTGTGAGAGGTGTAAATTATCGTGAAGATAGAAAATAAATGTGCCCATTTTTCGAAAGTAAGTTTTTGTTTTCGGTCTGCTGGAGTCCAAGCCAATGCAGGGGAAGCTGCACTGGTATCTGAGGCACTGTTGGGTTCGCTAAGGGTTAACGTGTACGCAGCTTGATTCTTCCAATCGGGGTCGAGTGTATGGAGCTCTATAAATTCATCTGCCCTGATTTTTGCCTGAATCTTACCTGAGACATGTGCCGCAAGGGGGACCTGTTGAATATTGGCGGCCACCTGGGGTTGTACAATATGTGGAGACTCACCTGCCATCGTGATGACGGACCGTTCTACTAAATCATTCACCTCGTCAGTTGGATGGCTGACTGTTGCGAGCGATGTCGGCTGTTGTATAGCATCGGATCGAGATTGAAAGGCTGCTTGAACGGCTTCTGTGGCAGCTTGTGTGGCAGCAGCGACGGCTGCCGCTGTGGATAATTGAATTATCTCCTCCCTCATTTCTGCCGAGATGTTAGGCGCTACAAGAGAAGGAGCTGAAAGGGAAGATGGTCTGCCCCGTTTACTGCGTTTGCCAGTAACTGCCGCTACGACATCCTGCACGCGGGCGGAAGCACGTCTCTTGGGTGGCATACCTGTAAAATACTTAAGGCCATAAAAAAAAATTAAGCCGTTTTTATCGCACAGAGTGAGATTGAATGTAAATTGGAGGGAATAAATCAGCGACTGGCGATTTCCGCACTGCGCATATACAAAAACAAGCGACTGGCGATTTCCGCACTGCGCATATACAAAAACAAGCGACTGGCGATTTCCGCACTGCGCATATACCAAAACAAGCGACTGGCGATTTCCGCACTGCGCATATAAAACAGCACGGGCGATTACCGCACAGGCTGGGAGTAAATGAATATGAGGTGGATAACCAAGCGACGGGCGATTTCCGCACTGCGCATATAAAACAGCACGGGCGATTACCACACAGGCTGAGATTAACTGACTATGGTGGTGGATAACCAAGCGACTGGCGATTTCCGCACTGCGCATATACCACAAACAGATTAGTTGTAAATGAGAGGGGGGGGGGGTGTTCCTCTCAAAGTTAAAAGGTGTATGGTAGACTGGAATAGATAGGGGTTAACCCGGAGCTGAAGTGTGTCCTAACGGCAACAAAATAAAGAAATAAACTAAATAAATGAATAAAAGTTCTAACATCCCGAAATTTGTGCAAGCTATGATAACCGGTCATATTACTGTTACTGTTTGTTTACATCGGCCATTTTGGCGACCTTCATGACCTCGCGGACTGGACGAGATTATCGCGTGACAGGGGGCAAAGTCAAACACGTGTGCTGGAAAATCTGGGTTAGCGTGTTACGTAACTTTGCCCCATTTATGGCCCATGTCTCCGCCTAGCTGATATGGCCCGAGTTGAGTGCAGAAATAAACGGCGAACAAAGAAATCTGCCACGTGTTAGCGTGTCAACCGTCTGGTAGGGGGATAATTGAATGTTGGCACTTTGGATAAAGAGTTACGTTAATCGACAGTGATGGAAAGAAAATTAACCGAATCATAAAGGCCTAGTACTAAATTTTTGTACAAATCGTTGCGTACTAGAACTAGTGTAAAACAATCTTAATAAATCAAAATCCTATATGCTTCTCTATCGTATGGTCGCTGGTTATTAAGATTGAGCGTAAAACTACTGTAGGCGGCTGACGGCCTTTAAAACTGAGCCCCGAATGGATTTATATAAATAATAATTACCCCTGTCGTTTAAATGGACCCCGTCCCTGGAGAAATATTTAGCTGGCATGTTAGGTTTGGCAAAATGAGGCGACCACCAAAAGAAAGCAAATGGGTGTTCTTTCAACCGATTGAATAGACTGGTGTTCACTAGCTCTGCTCTGCGGTTGAAATCGGACGTTCTTGGTCGTAATCTAGGCAAAATCATACTTACAACAATGAGTCTTACCCGTAGGCGATTATGGAGAAGGTCTAATAGAAGAAGAAATTTCATTACCGTTACCGAAATCTCATCTGCTCCTTCCAAGTCCAGGTCGTTGGATCCCACTTGTAGAACGACGATGTCGGGCTGGTAAGATAACACGACCTGAAGATCGTAGTCCCAAATTTTTGCGATCGTTCGCCCTCCAACACCGTGGAAACGGACGGTTGTCGACTCGGAAAGGCGAGGATTAGCAGAGAGAGAAGGGTTTACGCCCGATGAAAGAAACGACTCCAAGTTTTGAATAATTGAATGACCGAGAATGAGGGTCTTCATTGTACGTTCCGAAATCACTTACCGATTAAATACTTGACAATCTTCTTGTGTTTTGTGAAAGAACTCAACCAATAGGGGTTACCGGCGTAAAGAATAAAATTCAATAGACTTTTCAAGCAGAACAAACTCGAAGCTGTGACAAATTCTAAAGACGCTGTTGTATCACCAAAGACCGGCTAAAGAGTGAATAGAAGTAGAGATTATCTTTGTGTGGTACCCCGGTCACATGGGTTTCCTGTGCACCCGTGATTGGCTCTTTCTCGTTCTTATGAATAAACAGTAGGTCTTCGCGGGAAAGCTATAGACAAAGGCAGTTAGCGGACTGGGCAAAATAACATTCCTAAATGCCGACACAAACTTAGTTACGTGGTCGTAACTTTTTATTTGTCTTTTATTTTGCTAGCTGACAGAAATAGAGAACCGATTCAAAGAGAAGAAGAAAATAAAAACAACACCTATTCCAGTGAGACCTTCACCAAGAATCAGACAATCACCAAATCCACTTGAAAGTGTTGAATCCAACAAAGAGAATGTCACCAGAACACCTTTGAGGCCTGTTCCAAGAGGACCCTCTGCAAGTCGAAAGGTAAGAATTTAACATAAAATATGGATTCAGGTCAAGTTTGCACTTGTATTCTACTTCCCTCCCTCATACATTTTCAATTTGAGATAGAAGAATCGAGACATACCAGTGATTTTATCCAATGGTTGTCTCACACAATACCAGTTGTAGAATCAGATCATTTGATTACCAATTCATGTTTGTCAATTTTGGCCCAGTTAACCAATCATTGACAGACCTGGCACTCCCAGTCTTATTTTGCAAGTCTCCCATTGTCTGCACATTATATGCCAAAGACTTACGAGAAATCCAACATTGACTTATATGGATTCTTTTATAGATGATACCCAAAGATGTACTAGCATACTTGAGATTTTTTCCCCTTTTATAACTAACTTGAATTGAACTAAATTTGGTGAAGGTACTGCAAAATGAAGAAAAACTGGAATTATGTTTTACTTTATAGCCAAGGATATGAGAGAAAAGAAATTTTCCATAGCTAATGATCAATGAAGAACCCACAATCTTCAATCCGCAGATCTGTTCTTTTATCCTGGCTTGTGTTTTATGATGACACAAGGGCGTCGGAAGCGGTACGGCAGGTACGGCCATGGCCGTACCACTTGTGCGCAAAAAAATGGAAGACAGATAGAAGAAAACAGAAAATCAAAAACAAACTAAAACTGCAAGTAGTTTTGATATAGCTTCCAAGTTGAATAAGACTGATCGGTCCAGAGCGCAGCCCTCTTGGAACAAGTTCGATCGTGCATGGAAAGTGTTGTGTTTATCAACGAAACAAGAAATTATTTTCTTCATACGAATTCCGTTATGCGCTTGTCATACGCCTACACGCTAGGTTGTTTCTGGCTATATGCTACATTTACAGGTCCGGACCCGACCTTGTATTTCAAACAATATAGGTCTAACGAGCTATGGTTAAAACAGCAGCTCAACAGCGCGTTATAGGCCTACTCTTTTCATGTTGTATCACCTGAACACACGAGGTAGTACCACCCTCTCAGACTCTCCTTAGTCCAGTCAATATGTGAAAAAGTTGTGCCATTTTTCATAAAAGCATAAAATTTGGCATTGAGGTACATCGTGGCCTGGGAAGCATTTCTGGATATGCAGCCACCGCGAACTTTTCCCATGTAGGTCACAGTGGCCATTTTTCAAAATGGCCGCCAGAAGCCCATATTATCATCCAAACTCCTGCGCTGGTTTATCTGTTTGGCATTAATTATGTTGGTCATTTGTCAGAATATTGAGAGAAAATCACATATAAATGACCATAAAAGTCATATGGTCACAACGGCCATCTCGTATTTCAAGATGGCCGCCATCTCAATTTCAGTCAATAATTCATTAACCGCACAATATATATCATTTTGGTTGATACACTGTTGCTTCAGGGGTATAACACGACGAACATTTCACAATAGCTATGGTGTATTATTGGTCACCTTGGATTTCCAAGATGGCCGCCATATGAGCCTTATTTTAGCTCATAACTATACATCTATTTCAATGATCTCCCGGGAGGAAATTATCGACCATCTCAGGTCTTGAATTGGCAACGTACCGCGGGGAAACATTTGTTTTTTCAAAATCTTATTAGCCAACGAAGTTATAATCTTGATTTGGAAATAAAATTTTCCATAAACTCATCTTAGCATACACTACCCGATTGTACCAGATTATGCTCATAACATCGACATTTCCGATCCACACAAGCACGAAATTATAATTATGCCATGGGGGATCCATACGTACTCAATATATTCTTCAAGATTCTTCAAGTGTATGTAAGTGCACGTTCTCATCAGAGATGGGCGTCTATGCCTTCAGTACTATTACTCTTTATGATAATAGATAATATTGTGAATACATAATATACACTCTCTCCTCTTGTTACAATATTACAATCTGCATATAGCATTTCATCCTGGTGTTACGGTTATATACCTCCACATCATGTGAATATATCTTAGAATCTGAGAAATAGAAACGCACGGCCTGATAGTACTAACTGTATTACAGAAAAGACAAACTACACTCCTCATGTGACCTTCCGTCCCCTGGAATGAAAGAGACACAGGTTACATACGATGGAATGATCAAATGCTAATGTGAACTCACATCATCTGACAAAACAGAAACCAGAGGACATACAATGGAATGGTCGATGTTTCGAAGCGTATATCCGTAAAGTATATATAACACAATAATGCAACGACGTTACGGTAGTCCGAATCCAGGAAGTTGAAAGTTACATGTTTTTCGATTTTGAATTATCGTCACTGATGAGGTCATCAAAGCGGGGGAAATATTTAATGATGCTAGCAAGACAACACGATTTTCATGTGATTCAAACACAATGGAAATTTGCAAAACCCACAAGGTGCTTACACAACCCCTTGAGCTCCGGATTAGTTACAATACGAAACGTAATGCAAGTGACTTGCTTGGTTATGCATTTTAAAAGATGAATGGTATTAATAACCAAATCCTAGAAACCTTGAGTCATGCCGGTAACCCATAAGAACTTAACTAGTTTCCTTAGTAATGGTTTGCGACGTGATTGAGCTCGTCCCATATGCACAGTATCTCGTACCGAGCCCCAGTTCACAGTTTACTTCACTACTATTAAATCAATATATACATCTAGGTATAGATGTACAGACATAGTTATAAACTATCTATACAGGAAATTACGTATACTTAATAGGCTTATAGACATATTTCGCTCAAAACATATACGTCCACCCTGATGAGAAATTGCATGGGCACAATCTGAAATATGTGAAACATGATGTTTTTTTAAGCAATGGCCTCTTGAGAGAAATTTTCAAGTTGACGAGCGTATGTTTTTATGTGGTGAACGTAGCTAACAAAGTTGTAAGTGAAAAATATTAAGGGAGTAGACGACGTTCATTTCTAGAGGTTGAAAGTTTTTTTAAATTTCAGGATTTTTTCATCAGGTTAGGAGAAGATGATCCATGAAAAAAAAATATGGGGTCACCATACTCGTTAAAAAAATATGGCAGCCAAATGCATGTCTACCACTTAAAAGCCATAACACTGAATACATAGGGAAATCTGAATTTTTTCTTCTTTGATGCTCAATAAATCAAACTTCCCAAGGTCAAATTTTCCCGATTTTACTATATAATACTAAACACATATAGTGCTTATTAAATATGTAATAAAAACAGGGGGACACCATACTTTCTTAGAAAATATTAGCGGTATAACAGATAAACGGAGCCTTTTCAGTCCTATTTGCAGGAGGGGGTGGGGGTGGGGAATCGGGGTGGGTGTGGAGAATATTATTGAAGTTCAATTTATCAGTCATTCAGAAGTTTTGTTTTAGTTGAAAGTGAATAAAAGTGAATTTGGGGATATTCCGGGGGAATAATTTTTAACCTATGGAGCACTTTGCACCCTCCAACCGTTGAATTTAAAATGCCAATATTTTGGTCCGTCCCATCACACTATCGAACCACCAGTAAAACGCATAAATGGTTGTGTTGTGTCTTTTGTTGATTTTTATTCCATTTTGATATGTCTGGGTACTTTTGTTAGGAAATTCAGCTTGTTTTGAAAAATTTGACAAATGACCATGTTGTAGCCCCATAAGAGCAGGGAAATGAACGTCCTCTACTCCCTTAAACGGCCAGATTGCTGCATTGATGTTGTGGCCATATACACCATTCACCCATCCCCAAATTGAAACCACTACGTTGAAAACACTTGTGGGGTATTTTTATAACGGCATCCTCTTATTCGCATAGTAACTAGAATAGGATTTATATGGACAAGAGCCTGCTGTAGTCAAATCGATATGAGCGCCAGCTGATTCCGTCCGCTATTGTAAATGGAAACAAACCATGCGTTGTTCACATAAAATGAAATGCGCTGGAGGTAGAGCTTATCTTAGTATTCAAGATTTTTCAATCCTATCTGTCCCCATTTAATAGCATTCTCCAGAAACTCGGGAAGATAAGAGTGGATATAATATCTCTCTCTCTATCTCTTTAGCTTTCATTTCAGGTTTGCATAGCTCGTTTGTTTGATTCAAAATGCCAGCGGTACTTACAAAATGGCGCCCATGAAAGTAGCATTCAAGGTTTTTCAATCCTATCTGTCCCCATTCAATAGCATTCTCCAGAAACTCGGGAAGATAAGAGAGGATATAATCTCTCTCTATCTCTCTAGCTTTTCATTTCAGGTTTATACAGCTCATTTGTTTGATTCAAAATGCCAGCGGTACTTTCAAAATGGCGCCCATAACGACCCACAAAAATGCATACTTATTGAGGTTGAAATGACCGTAGAAGACAGCATAAATGGAACACGAATATTCTTTCTGGATTTCCACTTTTCGAATAAGAACATCTATTACCACAACGTTTCGCTGAGTTTGTCCCACGTTTATTTTAATGGATCCAGTTAGACACGCTATAAGCATATTCAACCCAAACCTCCTGTTAAAAAAAATTTGGATCCTAGTGCAAATACAAAAAAAAGCCTTTTTCGATAATATATTTCTTTCAACGCAATTCTTCGTTTTGATTACATGAAAGCGTACTTTACTAATTTACATGACCTCATGTAATCAAGCTCTATCATATAGAACCGTACAAATCCAAGTATTTATGGATAATAAGTCGCTCGAGACTACACTATGTCAGCTGAGCCACCAAGGTAAATCTGCTCGCATTTAAACTACCTAACTGTAGAAATGTTTAGTTCTCTTGTTTGAAAGTGGCGATAATACTCCGAGCAAGATCAAGAAACGGTCATAAACAGTCGTGCCTCATGGCAGCCATCTTGAAAATTGGTTGTTACGGCCTACATTAACCTGGTACGAAATGACTTCATATCTCATTGCTCTCCCAACGCCATGTCTAATTCCGTGTGAGCTTTTGTGCTTTAGGAGAAAAGTCCGTCGAAAAATTTACAATATTTACTTGACTATATTTGCCTAATTTGCTAATTATCTTTATCAATAATAATATTTTCATTCCTTGATTAATTAAATATTACTGTCTTATAATACTGTGGCAACTATTCTGTTATTCTTGTACAGTTATCCTGCTTTCAAACATCAAATGCAACGCAGTAGTGTTGAAAAATAACTCAAAAATGGATGTGCCTAAGTGACTCAACATGAAAATCTGGCGGTCATTTTGGAAAATCTTGTGAACAATATCTGGTTGGCTATTTTTACATATTATTTTAAATATACTGTCTCATAATAATTTAGCACTGCAGAACCATTTTGCTTTCGAAAATCAAAGAACTAACAAATACAAAGCTACGTGTGCCCAAGGTGTCCGTATTAAAAATCGGGTGGCCATTTTGGAAAATGATGACAGCCATTTTGGAAATCCGAGATGATCGTTATTACACCATATCTACTGTGAAATAATCGTAGTGCTGAAACAATAAAATATTGGTATACCGACAGAAATTATATCGATATATTGTGTGGTTATTGAAATATTGAATGAAATAGGCTCCAGATGGCGGCCATCTTGAAATTCAAGATGGTCGACTCGGTCAAATGACCATTATCGTTTGTCTGTCTTTGATATCGTACTTTCCATCAATATTCTGACAAATGACCCAAAGAAAAAGTCCCAAACAGAAAAATAGTGCAGGATTGCTAATGCTATATGGGCTCCTGGCGGCCATTTTGGAAAATGGCCGCTGTGACCTACATAGGAAAAATTCGCAGTAGCTCCATATCCAGAAATGCTCTCTACGCCTCGATGTACACCTGTGCCAAATTTCATGCTTTTATGAAACAAGGCACAATCCGAATTGGCCCTTCGCGAGTTGGTCCTTTGCTCTCTCGCAGGCCCAGCGGAGTGTTGGGAATGGAAAGGGGGCGAGGGGCCTGGGGTGGGCTCAAGCTCCCCCCCCCCCCCATAATTCTTCCGCAATTACTTCGTTCTCCAAGTAATTCCCTGCAAATAACTGTAATGACGGACGGGGTAGAGGTGTTTTTTACATTTTTTTCTTTTTACGTCCCTTGTCCATGAAATAACTTACTGTTAGCATGGCCCATTATAAAAACTACGAGCGCCAATTTTATTATTGCAGAAGTATAGCTAGCTAAATCATGAATGTAGATGGCGTTACTTCTGCAATGAATTTATCAACACCCCATTGCCCATAAGAATTATATCGGTTACGTCTACACAATGTGTCTAAGTTACGGTACTTTACACGTAATTTATTGTAATTCAGCTTCACAGAAAACCACCATCGATTGCGTTTTCATGGTAAAAGAATTAGGAAAGAACTAAAATACACTTCATTGCAGAGTGATTTCATTCGCCAGAAATCGATCAGAACGCGTCTCCGGTGATTTAGACCCCAGGAGCTTCCGGGGCCTAGGCGGCCCCTGGACTCTCGCCTAAAGTCCTATGATAGTGGCCGTACGACTTTCAATTTGCTTCCGACGCCCCTGTGACATGATATACACATGAACCATTATTTTCGACTGTGATAGTTCATGTTATTTTGGGACCAGAAGAAATTTTGCTGTATTTCCCAATATACAAAAACCTGTTTACGTTCACAAAAAATTGTCACAGAAAATTTGGTCTTCCCTTCAGGGTCAGTATATTCTGGGTTTTAACATGGCTTCATTGCGATTCACATTGTTCAGTTCCCATATCTCCCTTATCACATACTTCTGTAATTTGTGTTTTAAGTAATATATGAGCACTTTTCCCTGTTTGTTTTTGCTTTCTAACAGAAGAAAAGTCCTTTGAAGGAGACTACAGAACTTAAAAAGTTTAATGAATTATTCCCGGGGAAACATGTTGCTGAAGCGCCTCATGAAAAGTCAACCAAGGTAAATATATGGGTTCAGAGCTTATTTGTCCTTCATCAGAAGTTGGCTGGGTGAATCTCAGTCTGGACCGATATCTCGCAAATATGAGTTGTGTTATTCCAGACATTAGTGACCTGACCTACTTATTTTTTTTAATTATCTAATTATTATACCATGTCTTTCTTCCGCAAAATGCATTGAAACAAATGTATATACATGTATATATCTACATATTCCTGTTCTGTCCCATAACACACAAAATGTTTTGACTGATTCACTTCCATAGTTTATTCTCTGCGACCAATATTAGGCCTACTGACTTGTGCTTATCTTCTACTGCCAATCATTTTCATAATGGTGGGAGGTAGAGTTGGAGGACATAGTTTTATCTGTTGCAACCGGGAGAAGCAGATTTTGTATGATGGGAAGGTCAGCTCTCTTCATAGGGTACCCAAGAACAATCGTACGGTACAGTAATCCTGTATTTCTGAGTCAATGACACGCTAGACTCTAGTATAGCTAAACAAATGTTTTATAACAACAACGATGACCTTTGATTGCCCAATTTGTTGATAAAGCGGCTCTTATTCTGCTTGTACAAACGAGTAAAAATAAGACTTGATGACTATACTTACCTAAACTACCAAGGACGTCTCCATCAGTGAGAAAATCTGACAAAACGAGGCGAAATACAATACCCGCCTTCCCTCCTGCACATGTTTACATTAGCAGACAGCCTAACCAGAACAGACCGCAGTGCAGTGGGCGCTAGCGCCAACTTGCGGCCGAAGCCGGCATTAGGAATAGCGCAAAAGCCGGATTGATACAGAGATGAAGTCTGTTACTGTTGCAATATAGTTTTTGTGAAAAGAAGATAGAATCAAGAATACTCAGCTGGGTTTGGGATTGATCTGTTCGTTCCTCTATATGTGCTATTTTAGCATTTTTTGATAAACATATACACGGAGCTAGGCTGTCATGTTCTTAGTGTCGACTCCAGACATATATGTGTTCGGAGAAACCATCAGACGTTTGATCCCCTTTCAAAACAAATTGGAGCCACATGTGGGGAAAATTGAACCAGACATGGCGCACTCCATTTAAAACATATTCTCTCAATAAATATTTCATGTAAGTTTGGTGTTTATTACTGAAATAGACACTTGGTCATGTGAAGATCATCTACAGATGTAAAACAGAGCGTCATTTCTTCAGAAAAGTTTGTTAAAACGCGTGAAAATGCACCTCGTTCACAACCTTCTACAACGAAATCCAGGAAGACACTCTCCACGTTCGAGATATCGAATTGAAGGGCAACAACTCTGCTTTTCTTTCCTCGCAAGCTTTTTCTGTCATATAGTAGAAATGCGTCGATATTATTGAGTAAAATGGTCATGTGTTTTGAATCTGTTTCATTCACCTGCGAAAATTCTGATCACCTGACGTAACCCGACTTTCTGATTGGTCAAACTGTTCATTAACATAAAATATCGACGAGTATGCATGTGCTATGGCCGAATTCGACAGACTCAGAATAGTGTTCGTTTTCGATGAGCGAAGCCACACATCACGTAAACCACAGGATTTTTACTGATGTACGTGGAATGTTCAATAAATTTTCAATAATCATTATGCTACGAGTAATCAGGAATACAATGAGACATCTATAAGATTTTAGACGAGTTATTTAGTCGAGATGAAGCAAATCGGTAGTAATCTGAACATGCTAAAAATCCTTACGTGAGATTTATGGTACGCTATTATTGCCAAATAGCAATTCCTAAATAATTTTTTCCCCTGTCCAGGTTCCTTTATTACAACATGACAAATCAGATGAGCTTATTTTTCTCGTGGATATCTCACTAAGTCCTATCACCTGAGGAAAAGGGGGGTATTTCTGTAATCAAAATTACAGATGATCAAAAATACAATGACTACACATTTCTATCCAGCTGTAACTCAAGGGTCAAAGCGGAACCTCTAGTTTCAATTTATTTATCAATTCCAACGACTAGACAGTTGCCGTTTTTGAGCCCATTTTGACCTGTTCAAATCTGCTTGACAGCCTGGCACTCATACGTCGACCAGTGTATGACTGTCCGACAGCAATAGGGCTACTAAGTATGATAACAACCAAAACCATTTAGTTTTGAGTATTGCTCAATAAGACAGAATGGATGTGCTTCTAAGGGCTGTTGTAGAAAAAAAAAGATTTTGAAGGGCTGTTCACAGATTGTAAATGAACCAACAACCACCCGTGATGATATTATATACCATAGTAATGAATTGCATCCCCCCCCCCCCCCTTGTAGGCCTACTTATTATTCCCACCTCTCTAATTAGAGAGGGGAACATATAGGTATCACTTTGTTTGTCTGTCCGTCCGTCCAGCTGTATGGTCAATCTTGTTCGAATGGTACCTCAGCTATTTGATACCTCCTCCTGTTTCGATGATTTCTCTCGAGTCATGGCCCTTTATTGTCAATATCCTTCTGCTATATACATGTAGGACATTCTTGTCCGAACTTAACTCCCTGATTGCTTAGCGAAGAATTTTGATATATTATCATGATTATGTAGATATGCACGGTCATGTTTTTATCCTACAGCCTGAAGTGGGATTGTGTGTGTGTAAAGAGAGGGATTCTGTGCTGCATTTTAATAATAGTCTAAATTGCATTCACAAGATTACATTCTCCTCTTGTATACTTGACAGAAGGATCACAAGTTGCAAAACAACATTCGGAAGACGCCCAGTAAAACAGCCAGCAAGTTCTTTAAGAACTCCCCCAAAGATAGAATGCACTCTAAACTTGGTAAACTGGCAGAGAAGGAAGATCTAGCCTGGTTTGATCTAGATTCTGTCTTTGGTTTTGGTCCAGAAGACTGACCAGCAAAGTTAGAAGCCTGTGTATATCTGTGATAATGCATGTTTAAGCAGATGATTTTTCTGCTCTAATCAACTTTACTGATTACATGTCTTGCAATGAATTATTATCTGTGATAGAATTTTTCAATAAATTATTTCAATAATTTCACAAATGTATCCATTAAGCAAAGAAGGGAATTTTTTTAATTGTATGCATACTAACAGCCGGAAGGAAATCTCAGTAATGCAACACTAGTGAATACTGTCTGTTTTTAAAGTGGAGAAAATTATTAGATTTTTTGCAGATAAATTACATGCCCTCCTACTTGTGTCACCCCACCATTTGTGAAGAAACTTCAAATGTAAAGAATGAATTTGTAAATGAGATAAAATTATATTTGACGTTAGTGCTCAAATCAACATATTCCCTATTGTAAATGGCATAATCTGAATGTGGTTCAGCCCTGTCTAACCAAATATGTAACCCAAAATATCATTTGAATGTATCAAAGGTCTTACTTTTGATGATATTTGATGTACTGACTTCCTTGAAGACCACCATCTAACATAGTATTGTCTTTTTTTTTTAGCTCAAATTCTTTCAGTGTTACTAGTATTGTCTTTGTTGAGCTCTAAGTCATTCCAAGTTACTTTCCCACCACTATTGGGTCATGGTAGTCTGCTTTTCACATGTTCACACAGTTCTGGAGGAATTGTTCACATTGTTTGTTAATATAATTCTTGCATCTTACACAAGATCTGAATGAGGTTCAGAAAGTTACAATACTCAAATGTTATTGTTAATTGTTTACCGTTTATTGTAAATATAGTTACATTCAAAGATTTTTATGTACAGGTATTTATCTGTTAAAATAAAGTCCTTTTTCAGTTCAGATTTGGAGTTCAGCCATCATAAAGATTATGTGTTCCACATTGTTTAACATTCAAGCCCTCAACGATGAGATGTTTCAAAGACAAAGACAAAATTTTAAAGACGAACTGTTTATGCTCGTACATATTCACCAATCTTATTTTATCCCCAAAAAGTGAGAGGGGGTCGGAATTATTTTTGGGTCAATAGCTATTAAATGGGGTGGGTTTCCTCTAAATCTTACCACAACTAGCTGACAATTAAAGCTATACTCTATTGCCCAAGAGAAAACAGCTTTTTACAACTACAGGTTCAAAAACAGGTTCAGTTAACAATAAGGTCACAAATACAATCCATTGGATGAACCTGCATTTTGAATGATCAAAATTCTCTGTCCTGTTAAAGAGCAGTGAATGATTTCTTTTCATTTCCTTCATGGATGCCAGGTTGGGAAATAGAAAATGTTGCCATTGAGCTCTCTTTCTGAACAGATGTAACATGAGAATTTGCAGTCATATCATCATATAAACTTCCATGGCTCTGGACAGATGTGTTATCCATGTTGATATCCTGAGGATTTCTAGTCATCTTGTTGAATGAACCATGGTTTTGGACTGTTGGTACAGCTTCAATGTTGTTACCCTGAGAAACTGCTGTCTTCTCATTGAATGAACTCTGAGAATTTTGGATGAATGTTGCTGCTTCTATGGTGTTAACATGGGGATTTCCGGTCATCTCCTTGAGTGTCCCATCGCCCTGGATTGCTGTTACTGCATCCATGTTGCCAGTCCGAGAATTTTCAGTCATCTCGTTGAACATACTCCCATGGCTCTGAATGGATGTTGCTGCTTCCATGTTGTGGATCTTGGAATTGTCTGTGAATTCACTGAATTCATTCTCCTGGCTATCATGCTTTGCACTGGTACCGGCATCGGAAGAGAGCTCTTGACTAACGTGCATCGGTTGAACACTGAAAATAACAGTGTTTATTATAAACCTGATAATGCATATATTCTTCATGTACTGACTAAGTAATGGCAATGGTGTGCACACTCTGACAGAAAGGCAGATTCCATTTAAAGGAGTACTTACTTTATTTTATATAGGTTCCTATTACAAAGGTTATAGACTCTTAAATAAATGTAACCAACTATTTTACTGTCGTTAAAGGTGATAACCTATTATTTTTATTACAATTTGTGAACCATGTTTTCACTTTGAGGTCGACGTGGGCGCCGCCATGTTGCCTGTGGGATGACGTGACCGATGACATCAGCATTCAGGACAACGTCGCGGCTAACGCTTGCCTAGGGACGTTCCAACTACGGACATTTCAATTACTCTGTGTCCGAGTTTTAATTCGAGGAAAAAACTGGCTCGGCAAATCCCACGGGTGTAATTCACAAAAGGAGAGTGGTTTAGGTTATCTCCACCAACTGAAGAATTTCTTCCCCAAGTTTTTCAACTGAAACTTGCTGGATTCAATTTGGACAAAATTTGAAGCTAAGGGGAGAAGACTAAAAGGGCGTCCTCTGCAATTGTCCAGTGATTTCAGTTGAACGATGATGCTTCTAAGTTCGTAAACATTTTCATGATTACACTTGAATTACTAAAATCAACTAGAACGTCAATGGATTTACTGGGTTCCTTCTTGTGCGAATTATCGGCATTACCAACACGATCAACCTTAAATCTCCATGACGTTATGACGTTTTTAGATGAGTATACACTCACTTCCGCTCATCTAAAAACGTCACACAGTGGTGCAATGGTGGCGCCCAGTGCACACCGTGGCGAGCAACAAAATATTCAATATTTCTTTTATTTCGCATTCTATCGACATAAGTTTTATATAATAAGGTTTGGAATGCGATTGCCGATAAATATAGTCACACTCAAAAACAAGGTAAGTAATCCTTTAAAAAGCAGAGGACTAATCCCAGGAGATCATTTGTTATGGATCACAGCTTCTCTAATCAAATCCCAGGAGGTTTTATCTGCATTTTCATTCAGACAATAGTGAGCAACAGCCGCAAAACAATCTATTGTAAAAATGTATGGTGGGTGGGGAACTGTGTGAGAACATGTAATAATAATGAACTGCAAATGATTAAAGAAGTAGTAGCATTATTTGAAAAATATTCAGCAAATAACATATTTTGATAAAAGTGATTTAGTGGTTGAGATCAACAACGTTGAATGTATTTCCGTGACTTAAATTTTTAATATTACAGGCTGACATTCTCTAAAAAATATGACGACTTTGCAAAACGTGCGTTTGGTATTCTGGGCATCACGCTTTGCAACGTCATACAGTATCTTAGAACTTTTATTGCACTGTGATGGCTTCTAACGTGATGTCATGGACACCAGTTCACGTTATCCAATGTCATCTCAGTCATTTCCCATTTTCATCTTGTTCACTAGAATGAATGGAAGAATCTGACAATATTGGTCTCTATACAAAATACAAGACTTCGTGACTTCAAAAATCTTTATAAACTGTTGCAGGTGATGATGATGTTCAGTTTACCCGAACAATTAAAATCATGCTACTACCTGTTTAAATGATCCTTTGGAGTACATGTGGCTTACCTTCCAGACCCCACTCTTGGGATAGTCAAGTTATCAGCACTGGCAGCCATGGGATTTGAAAATGCCTCAAAAGAAGGTAGATGTCCTATATCTGAAGAAAAAGTTCAGAATATTAAACTATTGTTTATTCATTATAACTGCCATTTATCATATTTAACTGTTTAATTTAGGAGAGCACCCCTATGACTGAAACCCGATGAAAATATGTAGTTTTCGGAGCACAAGTGGTTGCATTGTGTTCAACATCATCATTGATGAAACTGAGATTGCAAGTTAATTGTTAATACTTATATACCTGCTCGGTTTGTCTCTGGATGCTCCGGATGCGGTGCACCCATTTGTAGATAAGGTGGTGGGTTTGGGTACATCATTCTTGGCTGGGGCCGTGGCATATAGGGTGGCATCATTCCATTGTAAGGAGAATACATCATTGGCATCTGTCTGTAGTCACAGTAGGGAAGCCCATGGTAATGCATTTGGGGAGGCATGGCACAGTGAGCCCCATACATGGGTTGTATGGGATATAGGTGATCACCTTGTCCGACATGCCATGGGTTCTGGCTGTTCATTGGAGCAGGCCAGTGTCTTGAGCATTGCCCATGGTTTGAAGACGCCTGCCGGTGTCTCTCTGGTCCGGCGATGGTTTCACTACTTTTTGACTTCCGGAGATCCTGCAAAGTTGAGTAAGACTGGTCTCCCAGCACACCTGTTCGCTTCTCTTGCCGAACTCGTTTCTTCGTCCTTGCCTCATTAGGACAATAACTGTAGTCTTTAACAACAGAAACAGAACACATATGTAACAGATTGCAAAAGCTCCCGAAGATGAGTGATTTTTAACTGCATCACCCATGATCTGCATGGTGTTTCTATGTCTGAATACCAAATGAGTTTTCATCATCTGTTTCTTAAAACCCGATAAAATAGTCACTGAAACACAGAAAAATACAGGTAGTCGCATGGTGTATTCCCAGAAGTTCCCCCGAGATATTTCTTGCCAAAAAAAAAATGCATAGAAATTGTCACATGCAAATGTAGTGTGATATGCATACCCTACATGGTTTTTGATAATTTTGTTATAATGGAATTATTCTTTATTTTCATAGAATCAGCACCATGATATTCTTTACTGAGTTTGGCAGTCTTTTTGAATCTGTATTCTATTTGGTATTCTTTTCAATCCAGAAAAAAGACATTTATTGATTGTGGGTTCCTGTATTATACCAAACCAGAGTTCCTTCGTTAAACATTCAGAATACATTATTAGATTCAGATTGTCCAAACTGACCTGGGTATTTGTGCCTGTGCTCTATCTCTGCTTTCTTCGACAGCTGGTAATATCTTGTTTTCTCTTGCCCACTTAGTTCCTTCCATGCTTCGCCAAGCCTGCAGTGGTAATAATAAATAATGTAGAACGCATATCGGTACTGTCCCAGAAACCTGGCAGGTCATGTTGAGAACAGAGGTGTCAAATTGAGAACAACATCCACGAGGACTTTAGACATCCATGTATTAACGAAAACTGTATATGAAATATTAGTAAGCAACTACTACGGAATCCTGTTGAACTTTTTGCATTGCAATGATAGTAAACTCAGAAAATTTAATTAGAATGACATAACTGTACAACATATTAGTTTGTAATGCCATATACAAATGGCAGGTGGTACAATTTCAGACTTAGGTAACCTCATTTGGAAAGAAAATATGAGAAATGAAAAGGTATCCATCTATAACCACAATGTAAGTGGTTATAAAACAACAAATTGAAGATAGTGATAACAATGTTCTGCTAGGGTATTCAGCATATATAAAACCTACTGACAGTGATGAAAGGCGTAAATGTCCAGATACGTTGCATGCCATTTTTAAATCATAACGTTACTGATGAATGTTGGGATTGAAGAGAGAAAAATGAAACTTCAAAAACAATTAATACAAATGTAGATAGTGAAAGAACAGTTCAGGGCCAGGTGATCTAGTACTATGTATAATAATGCCTTCTGCCTCCAGGCAATGCTCGCAGGATACAATCATATGCTGGCACACATGACTGAAATAAACACAATGCTACATTATTAATCAGGTTGTTCACGAATATAAATGCAACGGTTGATGGGGAAAATAAAGGCTATTATCAGCAATATGCATGTAACTCATTCACATGATAATTCTACAGTAACTACCCTTACCCAGTACATTCTCAAATTTCAACTTTTCAGTTTCCGAATATCCACAGATACTATCACTGATCTAGAAGTTATCCACTTCACCATTTTCCTCAGTTACTTACATAATTTCTCCATCGTGAACTAATAGACATTTTTGAATCTTAATTGCCTGTATGAGGGCTTTCTCATATTCGATATCGTAGAGTTGGGAGACGGCTCGTTTTCAGAATACGTGAGAATGTGCCATTCCAACTTTTAAATGTGATACATTTGTCTTCATTAGCCAGTTCCCATTTATCATGCATCATAGCCTTGGTCATCTCCATATGAAAGGCATTTTTAAGATCAGCTCTGAAACACCTGATCATATTGCAATCACTCTGGAGAAAGTCAGGAATTTCACCTATTCTTGCCCAGCTGTCTCAAAATTTCGAGAGAACAAAGCAGAATTCCATGTGGAAAGTCTGAGTTTGAATGACGAGAAGTTTTAGAGGAGGTGAGATATTTTCAGCGATATCAGATGAGTTTACTTACAAAGTGAAAATGACAGTTCTTTGACAATAAATCATTGCAAAATGAGACCAAGGAAAAATCAAATGGAAGGCAGACTGAGGTTAATAAAGAATATTTTCAGCTGTATACGATGAACAGCAGTGTAATTTTTCCAGTTCAGAATCACATCAAAGTTTTGTAAATTTTTAACGAATTCTGGCACAGAAAGAATGTGTGGATATTGTGAAATCACGTGATGCATACAGTGGTGATGATTGATTGGTTAAACAAAAAAACTTCAGCAGAAATTACGAGGTAGAGGTTGGACGATTGTGTGTGATATTATGTCCTAAATTACAAGGGGATGCTGATTATTGTTTCCGTACTCGCTGATCATTTGGGGCATACGATAGAGATTCTTTTAATAGCTTTGGTGGCTTGTGGGTGCTATATTTGGCAGATAGTGAAAGTCGTTTTCAAGGCAAAATTATCTGTAACTTTTAGGTTTTTTTGTGAACGGTGGAGGGATGTGATTCGATTTTATATGACGTGAGGATATATCAATTCCCCGTACGTGTAGGGCAAACCTCCATAAAATGAAAGGGGTTAACCGTTACACGAATGACATGAACACCAAGGAGGAGGAAACACTGAAATAGTATGAAGCTGAAGCAGCATATTATTTAGAATCAGTCCGCATATCGGCAGTGAAGCCTTCATTTCAAAATGCTATGGCTGAGAGCAAAGCTATGTCACAGATGTGCATAAATGGATAGTTCACAAAGACTAGGTCAAGTCCTGTTTTTCAACCATCAACCCATTTGAAGAACCAGATAGGAGGGGCTTTGTTGTTTCATATCTGCATATATGCAGGCCTCCTTTCTTTTCCTTTATTTTTGAGCCATTCCTATCTTTTCGTATATTTTACTCAAAATCTCCTATATTTTCTATATTTTGACTTTTTCTCATGAAAACTTTCATCAATGCACTGTAATGAGTCAAACTGACCTGACGAAATACATTTCTGAATTTTTTTTCGCCTGGCGAATATATGAAAACATTTCAATCTCTCTATGCTGAATCAAACAACAGAACAGATCACCTGAAAGACCACCACTATGACCGCATTCAGTGAAAGTAATTCGATTAAACACCAGAAAACTACCAAGTTTGGAACATACAATGTAGTATAGACCTGTCTTGCACTCCTTTATTTCTTATATTTTCCTATATTTTATTAAGAAAATTCCTATATTTCTCCTATATTTTTGTAAATTTTCTCCTATATTTTCACTGTGAGCCACTTGCAGGCCTGTATATATTGTCCTGGAAGCACTATCTGGGTGCAGGGATCCTTGTACATAATAAGGGACCCCCTGTCCCTGAACTGTCATTTACTATCTACTGACAAGAATGTGAAGCGAAAAATAGAGTGTGTTAATTGAATATAGAAGTAAACTCTGTCAAATTGATATCACTCATCTATAAACGTAATCAGGTAATGGTGAGTATAAGGTCCCTTTAAGTTTTCAAAATCTAGTGCACAATCGAGACACCTGTAGTCAAATAATCTCTAGATCACACCGAAAATGTAATTTTTGCATTAGATAATCTTTGTCACGCACCGGCTTCCAGAAATAATTTTAGGGGGAAGTTACCACACCCTCAACTTCGTAAATGTCTTGAAGGAAAGGATATCCGGTTTTAAATTTCTACAAATATATATGCCAGGTTTGCATGTAGGAACGGATTAATTTGATAAATGAAAGGTGGTTCCACGTTTTTGGCATGGATTTTAATTTATTCGACTTGAATATATACCATATCTTATGGGTAAATCGGTATTAAATTATTCCTGAATCTGTAAACAAAAGTTCAGAATATACATACTAAACTAAATAGATATTTCCAAGCCGTCGAACTAGATTTCCGTGCACTACCATGATGCAGAGCCGCATGAGCACGTTAGAAAGTACACCTCTAGAGTGTAAAACAAAACAAAAACAGTTGTCTTGGAACTTGCCTATATTTTGGACATGTGGCATACACGAATTTGACGTGAACACGTTTTCCATTGACATAAAAGTTGATATCGGTACCGTTTTTTTTGGTTTTCTTTTTGTCTGTTTAGAAGCAATGAAAGTTATATGATATATAGGATAATAAAACGCACGATGAAAACTCAAGGTAAATGTTGCACCTACTTCACACTTATACGGGAATTCTTCTCCTTGGGATACTTCTTACGGAACGATGCTCTGGTATCGTTTGCAAAGAGCATGAATGCGTTCAAAGGTCTCGGAATTTTCTTCTGATTTCCTGTAAATATAAATGCACATGTTCACCGTGTAGGCCTGACAATAATATTTAAAGCGCTAATTTTAGTATCATCGAAGGAGAATATCTAAAAATGATAAACAATGACGAACGATGTCTTTGACAAGTGACCAGGAAATTTGGTGGCGCATTCTGACCTGGAGGATAGAAATGTATTGAAGTGTCCAAACAGCATCAAATCTCCATATATATGCGCTTCGAACTGCCCTTGGTATATATTAGCCGATCATTTGTCTTCAAGAGTTCTGAAATTATCAATTTGAATTTATATTCAAGAGAAAGTAGTGGGAAAAAAGAGAATCCGAAGCCACAAGATCGAAATCAGAATCGGGGATCCGATAAGATTGTTGGAAGTCTTGAGGGAGGGGTCAATAGCATGATAGGACTCTCCTATGATTGCCTGTGTACTTGGGAGTGGGTTAGACCCGAAACGTCACTGGCCTTGAATCAATTTGAATTCAAGTCAAAGTATGTTATTACTGTGGGATATTGATTGGCTGAACTTGTTATCGCGTGATCCCTACCATGTCAGGAGACCGTGTGATTGGTTGATAGATGAAATTACGAACACCTGAGATTCTGAAGAACTTTCGTGGGCTAACATACTAAGTTAAGAGCATAATGTGCGTAGAAATTGACATAGTGTCAGATGGAAGCGACTTATCTTCTTGAAAGATGTCACTGTAAATTAGCATGAACAAGAGCGGAACGCACAATTTTCTTTAACTTGTTTTAAGCGACAAAAACATGCGATCAAATGTCAATATATATATATGATTGGACACATTGATTATCGGTATATGACAACGTTTTTCTTCTTGCTCTTCCAAATATAGGTCTGCGGTGGAAGTTGTTGGAATGTGATCTGCCATCTAAAATGGTCGAGGTTTCCCCTTTGGCTCAAAAACAAACCGTATCATATTATTCGTTTATCATCAACACTCGCTCCGTATTTTATTACCACCCGGAACATTTCATTTCATATTCCAAAATGTCTAACACCCATGGAAATCAAATGCTAGGGACTTAATTGTCTTAGGCTAATTTTATTTACATAAATCAGCTCGTTTCATAATTTCGTGAGATAGCCTACTTATCGTAAAATCTGGGACGAATATTCGTCCCAGGTAAAATATACTCTGGGACACGACCATCTGTAGTCGTTAGGCCTGAACGCCTTGTCCACACGATAACGGGTACGGCGCTCTCTCTTTCAGGGTAGTTTTGTTTTAATTTCAAGTTGTCCGTATAATTGAATGGCAGTATTCTGTAGTTTATTATCATATTCCTGCTAATCAATCGGCCATCAAATGGATTTAAAAAGAACCAGCATTTTTAGATTTAGGCTAACCACTTACCTTTCATGCTGATGATGAGATTGTTGCAGTAATCTTTGTTGCATCCACCAGTTCCAACTCAACAATGGACATCGACATAGAGACGCAACGTCGTAATTTAACGCGCTCGCGCAGCAAGTCATTCGACCGACGTCAGAATACTTCTACGCAGCGACACGTTGGAAGTCGTGACGTCGCATGACGTTGCATGGCACACCAACATATTTCATAGACTGGTACCCATCCACTGCGGTCAGTCTACATATTTGCTTGGGCATGCAATCGATATAAGAGATGCTCACATGGAGGTATAGCAGGGTATATCTCATGAATTCCACCGTGACGGAATAACTGTTGGGAAGACGTTTTTTTTTATTCAAAGCCATGTATTGGGAAATTCCGTGGTCATATCCATGTATTTTTATGTTTATTTTGCTGTTCTGTATGACATCTGTTTACAGCTCCATGAAAAATCTACAGATGATCCAGCATTTTCAGTAAATCATGCTTCGAAATGTTCGTGACGGAATCACCTGAAACGGACATGATTATTGACTATAGTGTTGCTTGTCTATTTTTTTTTTTTTTTTTTTTTTTGCTTCTCTGTTTCAATCGGATTATTCTTATATGAAATCTCTTACTATCATACAGTATTCAAGGATGATAACATTTTTTTCCTCGTAAGAAAAACGCGATTGGATCATCACAGGGGTTAAATCTAGTCCGTGACGGAATCGCCAAAAAATAGTGATGGAATCACGAGTGCGTTTTTTTAATCTTCTCGGTAAAAGAGCTTTATTAATTACACATTTTCTCCAAAAAAATATTCCTAGGGTGAATTTATCACTTCTACTTATAAAATTAAAACCCTGAACTCTTATTTTCACCAAGGTATACAGTTCCAATCACATGCATATCTTTTCTACAGATTTTTCAAAATAGTATAGTTTTCAGTAAAATGCAACTTTTCTTCCCTAACAATTTTGAATTTCCTGAGTTCTTCAGGTGTAAAAATTGCGGGAAATATATTTCTTGATTAAAACACATATTCTCTGTTATTGACGTGTCCCCGGGATCATAGGAAGCGAATAGAAAAAAAACAGCATGCTAATATATGGTCTATGAAAGAATGTGGACTGAATTTTATGCGACAAAAGGGCTGATTTTAGCGATGTCCGCTTTTCCGTGGAATTCATGATCTCAGAGTAAACAATGGAGGGTTCCACTCGAAATTCTTTCGTTTTTCAAGGCACGGAACAACTCAGTAAACATAGAACACATCAAGATGCTGATCCAATGCGTGTGATTGTTATAGTACCAGGTGTTGAAAAAAGATGCTGCACTGTTGTACACCGATTTCTCATATCATGTATATCTGTTTAATTGTAATTTGCTATATGTTTCTCTCTCTGTAATTTATATATGCCAGGTATATAGTGTAATCTGGTAATATAAAAGCAGCTCACTTCTCCATTGATGATTTTTATCGAACTTTCACCAAAAACGCGCGTGTACAGATTGTGAGAGGAGCAGTTACTCTCACACTTTCTTTGTTTGAATGACGAAACTATGGTTTATACGAGTAGGGTTCTTGTGTGGATATAACCACCAACATGCCTAATGTTCCGTGAAAAAAAAAACAGTTTATCATGGAATAATAGTTTGAGACTTTATCCAGGAACCACAAAGTACGCTCACAGATGACTTCTTTACATCTCCAAGAGCGAGCGAGTATACCCAAAGAGGTGTACAGGGTGTACTATCGATTGTATGCCGTGATGTTACTTGAAACTTTCAAGTCAATCTTAATAAATTAATATCCTATCAAGGCTCCCCAGTAGTATACAAAGCGTAAATTGAACCATATTTCCCCCGGATGTAAAAATGACGTCACAATTGAGGGTGTGGCGCCATCTCTACACTATGGATGCAAGGGAGACAACTCGGACATTGGGGGGGTATTGGGGGGGGTGTGCGCAGGAGTGTTGTGCGCAGGTATGACGTCACTTCTGGTCTGGGTGAATGGGGCGTGACCTTGGGGGCATGTATTTCTCCGCGGTGATGCGGTCTGGCGGTGATGCGGTCTGCCTCTGCGGACCGAAAGTAGTCCCAAACTCGTGGGTTTTCGTGGAAGTGTTCGGCAATCTGTAGGGACCGCTAGTGGGCCGATGGGGTCGAGTGAGGTATCAAAGTGAAGCTTAGGGGAGGAGGCATTTGATGGGCTGGGTGTGGGGTTGAAATATCGTCATTCTGCGCATGCGCGGTGGCCGAAGGGTATGAAAATAACCTTTTTGGAAATAGGGGAGCCCCTAATGGACCAATGGGGTCGAGTGAGGTATCGATGTGAAGCATTCGTGAAGGGGCATCTGATGGATTGGGCGTGGGGTTGAAATATCGTCATTCTGCGCATGCGCGGTGGCCGAAGGGTATAAAAATAGCCTTTTTGGAACCAGGGGAGCCCCTAGTTGACCGATGGGGTCGAGTGAGGTATCAAAGTGAAGCATATGTGAAGGGGCATCTGATGGGCTTGGCGCGGGGTTGAACTATCGGCATTCTGCGCATGCGCGGAGGCCCAAGGGTATGGAAATAGACGTTTTGGAGCTAGGGAAGCCCCTAATGGACCAATGGGGTGGAGTGAGGTATCAAAGTGAAGCTTAGGGGAGGGGGCATTTGATGGGCTGGGTGTGGGGTTGAAATATCGGCATTCTGCGCATGCGCGGTGGCCGAAGGGTATGAAAATAGCCTTTTTGGAACTAGAGGAGCCCCTAGTTGACCGATGGGGTCGAGTGAGGTATCAAAGTGAAGCATATGTGAAGGGGCATCTGATGGGCTGGGCGCGGGGTTGAACTATCGGCCTTCTGCGCATGCGCGGAGGCCCAAGGGTATGAAAATAGCCTTTTTGGAAATAGGGGAGCCCCTAGTGGACCGATGGGGTCGAGTGAGGTATCAAAGTGAAGCATATGTGAAGGGGCATCTAATGGGCTGGGTGAGGGGTTGACATATCGGCCTTCTGCGCATGCGCGGTGGGCGAAGGTTATGAAAATAGCCTTTTTGGAACTAGGGGAGCCCCTAGTGGACCGATGGGGTCGAGTGAGGTATCAAAGTGAAGCATTCATGAATGGGCATCTAATGGACTGGGTGTGGGGTTGATATATCGGCCTTCTGCGCATGCGCGGTGGCCCAAGGGCATGGAAATAGACGTTTTGGGAGCTAGGGGAGCCACTAATGGGCCGATGGAGTTCTATGAGGTATCCATGTGAAGCCTATGTGAAGGGGCATCCAGTCATGGGTGGGTGCATGTAAAATTTTTCCTGAAAAAAAACAACAAAAAAACAAACAACGGAAAACGGACTTTATCGAAAAACCTGGGAAATGCCTATATGGGGTATGAGGGGTATATAGGTCGCCGGGCTTAACGGGGCTTGTCTATCAATAGAGTTATCTCCCCCTAGTTCCAGGGTGGGTGTATGTAAAAATTTTCCTGGAAAAATACGGAATACGGACTTTATCCTAAATTACGGGAAAATGCCTATATGGGGTATGGAAGGTATAGCACCATCCTGGGAAACGTACTTCTATACATTTGCGGTAGGGTTGTGGGGTCTCGTTTTACTCGTCTCGTCATTTAGAACATGATAGGAAGTGTCCCCGTGCGAATCGGTGAAATTTTTGAAAAAGTACGATATAGCCTCATATAGTCCCATACTGAGGGTATAGGACCGATGTTTGTCCCCTTGGGAAACGTACTTCTATACATTTGCGGTAGGGTTGTGAGGTCTCGTTTTACTCGTCTCGTCATTTAGAACATGATAGGAAGTGTCCCCGTGCGAATCGGTGAAATTTTTGAAAAAGTGCGATATAGCCTCATATAGTCCATACTGAGGGTATAGGATCAATGTTTATCCTACTGGGAAACGTACTTCTATACATTTGCGGTAGGGTTGTGGGATCTCGTTTTACTCGTCTCGTCATTTAGAACATGATAGGAAGTGTCCGCGTGCGAATCGGTGAAATTTTTGAAAAAGTACGATATAGCCTCATTTAGTCCCATACTGAGGGTATAGGACCGATGTTTGTCCCCCTTGGAAACGTACTTCTATGCATTTGCGGTAGGGTTGTGGGGTCTCGTTTTACTCGTCTCGTCATTTAGAACATGATAGGAAGTGTCCCCGTGCGAATCGGTGAAATTTTGAAAAAAGTCACCGAACCCCATATAGTCCCATACTGAGGGTATAGGATCAATGTTTGTCCCCCTGGGAAACGTACTTCTATACATTTGCGGTAGGGCTGTGGGGTCTCGTTTTACTCGTCTCGTCATTTAGAACACGATAGGAAGTGTTGCGGAGCGAATCGGTGAAATTTTTGAAAAAAGTCACCGAGGCCTGGGTAGGCCCATAGGCCTATACTGTATGGCTATGGGTGTATAGGCCATACAGGGTGGACATGTTGGAGTCTAGGTGAGTCCCTAATGGTCCAATGGGGTCGAGTGAGGTCTTATTTTGAAGCTCTCGTGAAGGAGCACTTGACTACACTAATGGTTCGTCCGTGTTCAATAGTCTGCGCATGCGCAGTCTGGCCGTAGTATAGAAAACAGGCATTTGGGTGCTATGTAGGAGTGTGTTTGGGTTAGAGATGAGCTAATCACGGTTCGAATGGGTCGTGTGAGGTGTCAAAGTGAAGCTTGTGTGGGGTAGAGTCAGAATGGTGTGTTTTTGAATGCATGTCGCGTTAATCTGCTGCATGCGCAGTTGGTTATGCAATAAATAAGTGGCCATTTGGGGCGAAGGAGATTATTTAAGTTGAGATGAGGCTAATCACTGGTTCAGGCCAGTGAAAAGGGTGTCACCTTGTAGTTCTCGAAAATTTATTTTTACTTCGTTTGGGATGTTCAATCATCTGTGATCGTCAGTACAATGTGTAGAAAGTAGCCAGTGCGGGCAGTACATGAAGGTATTTGGGATCGAGATGGGCTATTCACGGTTCGAATGCGTCCTGGAAGGTGTCACCTTGTAGTTCTCGGGGTGTACATTCCGATTTGAGGGATGTTCGCGTCATCTGTGACGTCACCGATGACGTCATCGGTACGAGTAGTAGCGAAAGTGGCGGGCAGTACATGAAGGTATTTGGGTCGAGATGGGCTATTGGGTTCGAGCCATCCTCTGAAAATCATCATCTTGCCAGTTCCTCCGGAGTGCCACGACATTCGATTTGCAGGATATTCGCGATATCTGTGACGTCATCGGTAATCATCGGTACAGTGATGGCGAAAGTGGACATTTCTGGCGGTATGAAGGTATTTAGGGTCAGAATGGGCTATTGGTTCAGGGGCCGTACGGAAGGTGTCATCTTGTAGTTCTCGGGGTGTACATTCCGATTTGAGGGATGTCCGCGTCATCTGTGACGTCATTGTTGACGTCATCGGTACGAGTAGTAGCGAAAGTGGACATTTTGTGGGTGCGTGAGGGTGAGTTTGGTGTAGAGATGCACCATCCTTAGTCCGAATGCGTCGTGTGAGGTGTCATTTTGTAGCTCTCGGGGTGTACATTCCGAATTGAGGCATATCCGAAGCATCTGTGACGTCATCGATGACGTCATCAGTAGGAGTATTAGCGAAAGTGAGCCTTTTGGGGCAGTGCAGGAAGGTATTTGGTGTAGAGATGGACCACCCGCGTTGCGAATGCATCGTGTGGGGTATCATGTTGTAGCTCTCGAAGTATAGACCCTGATTTCAGGGATATTTATAGCATCTGTGACGTCATTGGTGACGTCATTAGTACAAGTTGTAGCGAAAGTGGGCCTTTTTTAGCAGTGAAGGATGTTGTTTGGTGTAGAGATGGACCATCCGCGGTCCAAATGGACCGTGTGAGGTGTCATCTTGTAGCAACGCCCACCAACACCATTCTTAATGCTTCAACGCCTTGGTGAAATAGCTCAGAAGCTCTGATATTCCATGGAATTGTCACTAATTCTTCGAAATGCGGTGATGCCCGTCAACGCCCGTCGTTACACCTTAACACTCTAACATAACGCCATGATATAGACCAGAGAGAGAAGAACAACAACAACAAGGATGACACATGAGAGAACAACAACAACAAGAAGTTTTTTTCATATATTTTATTTTCCCCAATGTTACATCACACCCACGCTGGGGGAGCCGCGTTGGGTATATTTACAATTCAAGAAGATTCTTATCCAATCAGAGGCCACCCTTTGCATGTTTCATATTCGTTCCTGTCCGTTAGATGTATTCTTGTCCAATCAGAAGTCTCCATTTCAGAAAGTGCCATCTGAACCGTTTATTCTAATCATCGTCGGGCAGGCCAGGATACCGTTGAGGCAACATATCTTCAGATAGTTGTTTGCGCATTCTGAGTATCTATCAGTGCATGGGTGAATACTTTCATCCGATGGAGGTGGTGGTCAGTTTAACCACGAAGAACGCAACATTGGTCATTATCTCCACTATCCACTTGGTGTTACAATTCAAGAAGACTCTTGTCCAATCAGAGGCCACCATTTACATCTGTCATATTCGTTCCTGTCCGTTAGATGTATTCTTGTCCAATCAGAAGTCTTCATTTCAGAAAGTTCCATCTTCGGCCATGTTCGCTTTGAACCGTTTATTCTAATCA
>JAVTVY010009166.1:0-45222 GCA_036873755.1 Hanleya hanleyi | reverse complement strand
CGATAGGCAGTAAGTCTGCAGCTTCCAAATTCTGGCAGAAGATGCGCGGGGACACTTGGGATATGGCGAGTTCTCCGCGAGATTACCACATGCTAGGCTGACAAGATCATTTTGAATACGTAATCCGTTTGAAGTCTAATCCAGATCTTTTGCAAGGAATAAGCAAACATCGAGAAAACTCCATTCATCGATAGGCAGTAAGTCTGCAGCTTCCAAATTCTGGCAGAAGATGCGCGGGGACACTTGGGATATGGCGAGTTCTCCGCGAGATTACCACATGCTAGGCTGACAAGATCATTTTGAATACGTAATCCGTTTGAAGTCTAATCATCCAGATCTTTTGCAAGGAATAAGCAAACATCGAGAAGAATCCATGCAGATATTAAAAAAGAATGGACAAACGTTCACGTTCGAGATCTGACGGGATACAGCACCCAAAATGGCTGGCTGGCTCGATTCACAGACTATATGCATACGGTACGTCAGTTCTATACAAAATATGAAGCTCAAAACTGTCTAAAAAATATTTTGCCGATCATTGCTGCCTGGCTAGTTTGCAGGCCGATGCATGTATCTGGATAAAATGACCGTCTTGCATATAACCATGTTGCTGTTGCACTTGTAAACACAGTTTTTCGTAGTAAATGGGAAATATAGTTCAGTGACGTTACGACCAAGCGCAGTAATTTATTTTCTCACGCTACATGTATTATCTAATCAGCGTGTTTTAAAGTGTTATGCACCTTAGGTGCATACGATTATACTATGTCATGACTACATGTTCCCAATAACACCGCAGTTATGTGATACATTTACTTATACTCTCAGCTCACCGGCCTCGGGCAAGAGCTGCCTTACATTCACCCTGACACACAGGACTGACCATTCATGCATATTACCTAGACTGGGTAGCCACCGGCCTCGGCCTGGAAAGTTATCCATTCATGTACTAATACAATCAGGTCGTCGGTCTGGGCCAGGACCTGACACACACAAGTCTTCGGCCTCCCGTCCAGGACTTGCTAATCATGCATATTACCTACAGGGTGACCTCTGTCTTCGGTCAGCAACGTTATCCATCCATACATATATGGACCTACGACAAGTACCTGCTAAGTCGCTGTTTCGATAGGAACTGCCATCCAACGTGTGTTCTGAATATGTCCGTGTGGATATTTGAAGCGGGTTGTGTTGTCGTGATATAGGCTCGATAATTCGACGTTGGAGCCGGGCCTCGGGGTGAGTCGCTATTGAGACTTAAGCCTGTTGAAATATTCCTACGAATGGTTCCGTCTGCTGTTAACCGTCCAGTTGACTTGTCCTGCGATGTTTTGCTAAGCCATTTACTGTGAGAGCACAATCGTGCCCGCGCCGAATCCATAGACGATTACCAAACGCTTTGGAAGGCCAGATCGTGTACTCCGACACGATAAGACGAGAAGCCCATACAAGAGAGTAGACGGAGACGGCAGCCAGACGACGCTGTGGCTGCGACCAGGCCTGTTCGCGTCTTAGATAGTATACTTGTAAATATTTGTAAAAATGTTTCTATTATATTGAACTTTTACCTAAATGTAACTATAAAGGTACAGGTAAGCCTAATTTGTAGATCAGGCATTTTCTTTCAGGAAGTGTACGCCGCCGTGAGCTGAATCTTATATACCTTGCTTTCTGCTGTTTTTGAATATATATGGTTTGTTTATTTGATCTATTGCCTGGTTAACTCTACAGGTCTTCCTTCCCAACCTTCTCGATCAAGACAAGGTGACAGGTTAAATCGCACTCCCTTGTTGGCCAAGATCAGTGCACGAGTGGGTTTACGGCAGCTTGACAATTGCCCTTTGGTCTTCGCTCACGTTTCAATGGCCAGTGGCCAGTGAGGGGGAATTGTAGATGGGAACATCCGGCATTCTTGAAAAATGCTGCTCACTTCTCACCAGCTAGAAAATGGCTTCCGTTTACAGATCATATAGATGATTTTAGTGATTTCTCCACCATTGCAGTATTTCCTTAGGTTGTAACTTGTGCAGTTTACTGCTACTTATTTTCTTGCCAAATGGGTTATGTTTCCACAGAAGTGTAAGCCTATACAACCTTGTTCACTTGCATGTTTTTCTATTTTCTTTATGTTGTATTTCATATCAATTGTGTGCTCAATTTGTTAAAATCTTCATGTTATGTTAGCGAGTCTTGTGTTATTATAATTTCATAATTCCGTATATGTGTATCAGGTATAAGCTTACTCAACCATGTTCAGACTTTCGCCATTAGTTATATTATGTACATTATTATTTCTCAATACCCCATATATGAAGTGCATGTGAATAAAAAATTCGATTCAATTGTATCGTCATCTCATGCTTGCTTGACGTCTGATGTTACGTCAAGACATTACGTAATGACATTTCAAACGTTATCGGCTTCGACGTTGAGCGATGTGTTGAAACCGCCAATGGGGGTCGCCAACTCGAACTGACGCCAGAGAGGCGCGAAGCAGAACGTACATGTAAAGAATGCCCAGTAGAACTTGGGTGGCTACGTGTACCAAGAGGTAAACGGCATAAGAAAGGTAACATGACGGATCCGAACAATTATAGAGGGATAGCTCTTGGTAGCTGTTTAGGAAAGCTATACACCAAGATTGTGAATGCCAGAATAGTTGATCATCTTGATAATAATAATCTCATCACCATTAATCAAGGAGGGTTTCGAAAAGATCACAGAACAACGGATAATATCTTTGTTGTAAAAACCATCATTGACTCTTATCTGTCCACAAATAATCGAGTATACTTAGCATTCGTAGACTTTCGCAAGGCTTTCGACATGGTAAACCATGATGTTCTCTTTGCAAAACTGGCAGCCAAAGGCATAACTGGTAAAGTCCTCTCTGTCATTCAGTCTATGTATTGTAACATATCCTACCGTGTAATAACCTCAAATGGACTGTCCCCTCCATTCACCAGTGTGCGAGGCGTCCGACAGGGATGTAACCTCTCTCCTACTCTCTTTAACATCTATGTGGATGATATTGATGAATATTTCAAATCTGAATGTGCCGCTGTTACCATGCATAACAAGAAAATAAATCATCTTTTGTTTGCGGACGATGCCATCCTCTTATCAGAAAGTCCACAGGGGTTGCAAAACTGTCTAAACTCTCTAGCTTCTTTTTCCAGGGATAATCAGCTCCCAGTCAATCTTGATCAAACTAATGTTATGATCATTTCTAAAGGTACATGTCGTGATAACCCATTATTCTTCTTTAATCAACATCCGGTTAATGTGGTTAGAGAGTACAATTATCTTGGCATATAACTGAACAATCGCGGCAACTTCAATAGGGCCATTGATCACCTAAAACCTAAAGGATTGAAATGCCTCAACTACTTGTACCATTCAGTACTGAAGCATAACCCACCAATACGTATTAGCATAAAATTGTTCCACAGCGTCATTAAGCCAATCCTGTTATACCGCAGCGACATATGGGGACCCTACGTCAAAAAAATATCAGACTCTGAAAAATTTGAAGTTGAGAGTGTGCATATAAAATTTTGTAAGTATATTTTAGGGTGTAACAAAAGGGCCTCTAACTGGGCAGTTAGGGCTGAACTTGGAGAATTCCCTTTAATTCAGGACATACTGCTAAGCTCAGCCAAATACATGGCCAGATTAGCAGAAACTGTTCCAACCAGATTAATATCGTTAGCATACAAGGCTAACGTGTCTATGCTTAATCAAAAGAAATCGTGCTGGTTATCTTCCACCAAAAAATTGTTCGTCGAAGTGAGCCAGTGGGACACTTTGTGTAATAATCTTCTGAGCCGTTCTGCTAAATTGAACTCTATTTCTGAAGCAACCAAACAATATTTGCAAGAAACCTTCCATTCCGTTCTACACAACGATAGTGTCCGGAAAGGGGTTGGAAACAAGTTACGAACGTATAGACTAGCCAAGGAATCAATCAGGCTTGAACCATACTTAGAACATACACCCAGTTATAAACATCGAAAATGCTTTTGTTGTCTACGAGTGAGTAATCACCAACTGATGATTGAAAAAGGACGTTACACAAATTTATCTCCCCTTGATCGCGTTCGCCCATTTTGCCCAGCCATAATCGAGGACGAAAAGCATTTTGTGTTACATTGCCCAAGTTATGCTGCCCTTAGAAATAATTTATTTATCACTGTAATATTTCAGGACAGAGATTTTGACAGCTGTTCAACAGATGACACTTGATTATATATTCTTCGTAATAATAGTAATCTATCCATTTGCAAAATTAATTGCAAAAATGTTGCAGACTGTAATAATCTTCGACAAGATCTACTAAATACTGGGCCTAGCCCGAATAGCGCCACTCATTGAGTGTTATACTGTATTGTAGTACATGAGATGATATGTCCTGTAAGTTTGGAATTAATTGACCTGTTGTTATAGTTATGTGAATTTTGTACTCTGTCAGTCATTGACGCTTGTACAATATACAATTATGTGATTCCAATGAGGTGAATACGATGTTTTATGGACCAGATAAAACCAATATTCACCCTCGGCCTTCGGCCTCGGTGAATATTGGTTTTCTCTGGTCCATAACACATCGTATTTACCGAATTGGAATCACATAATTGTTTTATTATATGAAACAATTGAAATACGTTTGAATTTGCATTGACTGGATGAAATATATATGGGAAAGATGATTATTCTGAACTTTTTCGTTAGATATATCTCCACATCACGCATGTTGGAACGGGACGGCAGCCGCACAACGGGTGTTCGAAGTGACGTCATTCGCGCGACCGGCTTCGGCAGTGACGTCAACAAAAGTTATATTCACCGGTCGGTGAATATAACATTCTGGCAGGTGAATATAGCCTTTTGTGAGATATCACATGACCGCCAATGGACCAATCACACGGGATATACGCCACCAGTCATATACAAATATCAACAAGGTGAAGTCTCAAGTTGAGCATAACACAGGGAAGATAAACAATATGACATCTCTTTTAGAGAAAGTTCAAAACAGTCAGCAAAAAATGCATGATGTCCTCCATAGTAAGCAGTCTGTGGAGGAAAACTCTAACACAAGCATAGCCAATCTAACTTCGCTCGTCGGAAAGGTCCACTCGGGGCAATTAAAGACTCAGGAACTACTGACTGTTAAGTGGGGATCAAATAAACCTGCAGCTTCTTATGCTAGTGTTGTGACTGGAGATAATCGCAGAACATCAGTCTCCACACTCTCTTCTTCTCAGTCCCCGAGAACTGTTTTATCTGGATCGGAAAAACCTGTATATAAGGGGCAACAGTATTTTGGTACATCTTTGCCCAAAGAAGAGTCCAGACGTCCCCGTGTGCTGTTACTGGGAAACTCGCACCTGAAAGATATTGACACTCGTCGTCTCATCAGAGACTGTGAAATAACTAAACAGGTAGTTTATACCATCGATGGGGCTTCGCGTTTCATCGATGCCGCTGATACAAGGAAATATGATTGCATTGTGACTCATCTTATTACCAATGATGTTAAGTCTGCCACCAGCTCATCATGCGCCGATCAAATGTCAACGTTGCTGAAAAAAATTCAGATAAAGTGGCCAACTTCGAAGATAGTGGTTTCCCTTGGCATTTGCAGGAACGATGATGCTGAGTTGAACAGATTAATCTATGAAGTAAATGTAGCTCTCCAGCATATGTATCTACACGAAGATCACATTCAGGTATGTGACAATACCAATCTCTCATCCAGAGGCATTCTTAAGGAACAGTTCGTGGACCAGGATATGTTCCATCTTTCCAATGAGGGTACCAGCATGTTGGCCATGAATCTCCGAGTGGCTATCCAGCGCTCGCTGAATCTCTCTGTCAGTGGACGCAAGCGTTCACAAACACCGTATGTTCAACAGCCGCATCATTACTCTTCCTATGAGGATGGTCCTTACAGAAGCAAGTACCAACGAGACCAGCGACATTACCAATCTGATAACCAGGGCTATAACGACGTTGCAGATGATCGTGTATTTGAGTATGGACAACACACGGACAACCCATCATATAGGTCCGGGTTCATGGATTCAGCGTCGCATAGAAGGGATCGAGACATCTACATTGACTCATCTAGAAAGAACCCTGACAACTACAATGCTGGATGGTTTCGCCAAAACAATTTAAATAGTTCCGTGTGTGGTGAACCCAGTTCCTGGAAGGAAAAAAATATGGGGCGATATCGGTCCAGATACTACAATTAATTTTTAAACATTTGTGATTTTTTACCATGGTTAGACTATCCTCATTACGTTTATCCTTCTGGAATATTGAAGGTATGGTTATCCATGACTGTAACAAACTTTATGATCAATCATTCCTTTCATCACTTAGTAAATGTGACGTCATGTGTTTATCAGAGACTCATTGTGGTCCAGATTTCAAGTTTGATATAGATGGGTTTACACCATTTCAAAATCCTAGACCACGTGCAAAAAGAGCTAAGAAATACTCTGGTGGGGTAGCTATTCTTATCAGAAATTCTATTTTAGGAGGGATTACAATCCTCGAAAAAAAGGATGACTGTATATGGTTTAAACTGTGTAAATGTTATTTTGGAATGTTGGAAGACATATATGTGTGTGCGGTGTATTTCCCTCCACCCCATTCCTCCTATAGTAAAAGGATGTGTCATGATTATATTGAGAATCTTGAACAGTGTATTGAGAAATACTCTTCTTTGGGTAAAATTCTCCTTGGTGGAGACTTTAACGCTAGAACTGCTACAGATCTAGATTTCATAGAGAACGATAAATTTAATTCCTCTATGAATCTATATGATGACTATGTATGTGATATCCCTCCGCCAGATCGTGTCAGTCAAGATCTTGTACTTAATACCAGGGGTCAGCAATTACTTAATTGTTTTATAGCCAGTCAATTAAGGATACTTAATGGAAGACTGTTAGGTGACTCCGTCGGCTATTTTACAGGCCATCAGTATCTTGGCAGCAGTGTTGTAGATTATGTACTGGTGTCAAATGAGCTACTTGTCAATAATGATGTTAAGTATTTTCATGTCATGCTGGCCATTTGTCCGATCACCGTCAAATTTCGGTTACTGTAAAAGTTAACCATCACATTCCAGTCTGTAGGCGGTCATCGCCATTACAAAAAATGCCAAATAGATTTACATGGGATGAAATGTCTCCACAGCTATTTCAAGCTGCTTTATTATCAGCTGAGCTACAACAGCAAATTAAAGAGTTGATGCAAGCTGAGTTTACTTCCGGTAGTGTTGAAGGTGCAGCAGCTCAGCTCAATGAACTATTTTTGACAGCTGCATCAAAATCATTATGTAAGAAAAAAATTCCAGATGACAATTCCAAGAAACGTATCAAACCGAAATGGTTTGATAAAACACTCTATGAAATTCAGAAAAATCTTGATTATAAGGCAAGGTTATTGTGCAAATATCCAAAGGAGCCCTTTATTCGATCCTCTTTCTTTAAATGTCTTAAGGAATTTCGTAAATGTAAAAAAATTAAACGCCGTCAGTTCAAAGAAAATTTAATGCAGCAACTTGATGATCTGCAAACTGACAATCCCAGTGCTTACTGGAAACTTTTGAAAGATATCCGTAAGGAGGGACCATTAGATAATAAATTAGATGGTATTAGTTCAGGTGACTGGCTAGGTCACTTCGAGAAACTAGGTCAGCAACAATCGACTGGGTCAGCTGATTTAAGTTCCAGGTCATCTAGTTTTGACCTGCCCACCTTTAATGAATTGGATTTTCGTGTTAGTGATAAGGAAATCCAAGCTGCTAAGGGTTTAAAGCCCAATAAGGCATGTGGTCTAGACAATGTACTCAATGAAATGATTAAATGTGGTCAAAACTGTTTTCTACAATGTTTAAGTAAAGTATTTAACCTTGTATTTACTCATTCTGTTTACCCTAAGGGATGGTCTAAAGGCTATGTAGCTCCTATATATAAGAAAGGTAGCTCACTGGATCCAAATAATTTTAGGGGAATAACCGTTACTAGCTGCATAGGCAAATTGTTCAACAGTGTCCTGATCACATGTTTGTCATCAGATCCTTACTTGACAAATATAACCATAAACTTAAGGTTCCTTTATATACATGCTTTATTGACTTTTCAAAAGCATTCGACTGTGTTTGGCATGATGGCCTTTTATATAAATTAAAAATGGTTGGTGTTCCTCCTTTGTTCTATGGAATTATTGAAAGTATGTACAGGAGTGTTACTTTGCAAGTCAAAATTGGCAATAATCTGTCAAATGAATTTCAATCTTTCGTTGGTGTAAAACAAGGGGACAATCTTAGTCCAAACCTTTTTAAAATATTTTTGTATGATCTGCCAGGTATCTTCGATGATTCCTGCTGTCCAGTTCATCTTAAAACAAGTAAAATAAGTAGCCTTCTATATGCCGATGACTTGGTGTTATTATCCGAGTCAAAGGAGGGCTTGCAAAATTCTATGAATAAATTAGGGGAATATTGTACCATGTGGAATTTAAATCTTAATATTGACAAAACAAAGGTTATGGTATTCACTAGATCCGGTAAATCAGTAAAGACAAATATTTCTTTTTGTGGGAATACTCTTGATCAAGTAAAGACATATAATTACTTAGGAACAACTTTTCATCAGTCCGGATCTTTCTCAGCTGCAAAACATGATGTATACAAAAAGGGGTTGTCTTATTTTCACCTGATCAAGTCCTTTGGAGTAACCACACCCAGCATATAGATACCTCCTTACATGTTTTTGATCATACTGTAAAACCAGCGGCATTATATGGGGCAGAAATTTGGGGTTGTATGAATGGTAAACGATTGCTTCAGAAGGGTGATGGTTATCTTATGAGATCCCTTGAGGACATTCCCTCCGAGAAACTTAATCTTAAATTTTGTAAATATATTTTAGGTGTACACTCTAAAGCCAGTAATGAAGCTGTTCGTGGAGAACTCGGCAGGCTACCAATTACCTTTGATATCCTTAGGTCTCAAGCCCGATATTGGTCAAGAATCGAATCCTTACATGATGATAGTCTTTTAGCTGAGGCTTATTCTTTATCATGTGATCTATATGGTGAAAGTGCTCAGTCTTGGGTGGGGGATATGGAAGCTTTATTTTCTACTTTGAATATATCTCATTTATCCCCTAGAAATGTTTGTATAAGTCCCAAGTGCTTATCGAAACAAGTATCACGCTGTCTAGCGGAGAAATATCGTTATTTATGGAAATGTAAAATTGAACTCTCTAATTCTTGTGCTAATATGCTTACAGATGTGAAACAGTTTCATAATCAGTTCTCCGGTGTGAAACTTAGAACCTATCAACTTTTTAAGTCTCATTTTCATAGGGAAACCTATCTTAATACTATTAAGTGTGCTGAATATAGACAGGAATTATCTAGATTCAGGCTAAGCTGTCATAGATTATCTATAGAACATGGGCGGTATAATAATACACCTATTGACGATAGAACTTGTTCCTTCTGTCCAAATGAGATCGAAGATGAATTTCATGTTTTAATTAATTGTAATACATATAGTAATATTCGCCTTTCTTTAAACCATGGCCTTATTTAACTCCATGTTTAAACGAAACAGCAAGCAAATCTTGTGCAAATTTTAACTTGTTGTCGTCCCCAAACCAGTTTATCTGGCTGCTTAGCAGTGGTAACTCTGAGGTGTGTTTTGCACTATCAAAATTTATTTGTCATGTTATGGTCTTGCGACGTGAGTCTGAACTTTCCGGGTAGCTTTATTTGTACATGTATTATATAATAACATGTCTCATAAACGCTAGTTAGCCTTTGATCCTCACACCCTGCATACCAAACGGCTGCTCCAACTTCCGCCGGAGGGTCAACTTCCGCCGGAGGGAAGGGCGCGGAAAATGGTAGGACAACTTGTTGATTTTTACGTTGATATGTCAGAACCATACCCTATCGACAATATCACATTGTCTCAGTCGTTAGATGATACTTTTATTTAACTAGCTGACGTGTTTTTGAGAACGAGATAATTCTAAATAGACAATTACATCCATTAGAAGCCGAATCTAGAAACCTTTCTTAGAAAAACTACATCAAATATGTATTTTATCTACTTAATCAAGAATATACCTACGATCGTTGTGTAGAACGAGGTTGCCTTTTAATGGCAAGATAATATTTATATGTGAAAAGAAGAATTTCGATGATTTTGAGACTCCTGAATATGACCTGTGTGGAAGTGGTGATACAACATACGGCGGAGTGAGATCTGATTACCGCCGGAGTCAATAATATTATGATACAGTTACCGCCGGAGTATCTAACAGGCACGGCGGAGCGGGGGAAGGGGCCCCCAAATAAGTTGAGCCGGAAAAATAAATAAACACTACTAAAGTTTTGATAGTTTTCCAGAGAGAATGGCAAATGTGATGCGGTAAAAAGCCTACTATTATCAGAATGCAGCAGGGCGCAGCGTTTTGCATTGGTAAATTCGACAATTTTCTAGGTTGTCCGTCTGTATAAGTCTTATGAGGGTCTCAAAAATAAATCATGAAGGCTGAACCGAAAGTGTTGGATATCTTAAAGTTTTAAGAAATGGACAGGCCATGCAATAAAAAACATAACTGTCGGGACTTAGTTCCGGATTGAACAACCTTTCACCTAAAGGGCGTAGGAAGCCATGGCTGTACCACTTTTGCGCAATAAACAAAAATATGAAAGAAAGAAAAAACAAAAAACGAAAAAAGAAATAAATAAACACAAAATGAAAAGCAAACGAACTACGCAGTTTTGATAGCTTCCAAGTTGAAGAAGACTTTGATCGGTCCAGAGCGCCAGTGAATTTGATAGCGGCTCTGAGCACCGACCGTGAATTAATAACGTGCGTGCGTTCATATGCATGATGCCGTTTGATGTTCACGTTATTTTATCAACGAAACAAAAAATTAGTTTTCTTCATACAAATTCGTTGTTCGTTTGTTCAACTTGTCATACACGCTAGGTTGTTTCTGGGTGCATTCTACCTTTCCCGGTCCGTACCGGATCTTGTGATTAAGCTTCTGGCGGCCCCTGGACTCTCACCTAAAGTGATAGGATAGTGGCTGTACCACTTTGAATTTGCTTCCGACGCCCCTGTACCTTAACCCTACCAGGCCCCTCCCCCCTTGTTGATTTTTGCTCATATCTGCGGAACGATTGAGAGCTGAAACTCCGTGACTTTTCCGATTATCATATTGGAGTGTCAAAATGCCCCCCCCCCCTAACAAACTTTCTGCGATATCTCCGGAATGCCAAAAAATGAAGAGCAGAAACTTCGTCACGTTATAGATTATCATTATTATCATTTTGAGCCTATTTGCATAACCTCACGAGCAGAGGGTCATTGGTAATTTCAAAATGGTGGCCATGTGGGGTACCAGAAAAAGTGATGTTTTCGTCATATTTTTACTTTTCTGTATAGAAAAGTGGGCAAAACTTATTTTATTTCATACCAGATTATTATTTACTAATTTATCATGCAGTTTTTGCGAAGAAAAAACAAAGTAAACAAATTCGAAGATTTTTACCCAAAATCGTTCAAAATGCTCTTTTAGAAAATGACGTCTGTGGCGTCATCATGGCCGCCATCTTGGATTTTTTTTGCATTTTCTTCTAGAGCTTGACCCAAAGATATAGTGTGGTAAGTTTCAGCCCTCTAGCCTTAGAGATAGCGAAAATATTTAAGGGGGGGGGGGCCAGGATGCGGTCGAAAAGTCGAAAATAGGCTGTACACTCTAGAAAGCACAATTTTAAATCTAGATTTAAGAATATCCCCAACCTACCAGAGAGAAGAAAGTTGGTTCCGTTAGTTCACTCTACAAAAGTCCAAATATTCCGTCAAAATGCAAAAATTCCTCAGTAGAGACCATAAAAAGTGATTAATTCCATTTCAAAATCCATTCTAATTTTCGTTGTACATCAGTCTAAAAAATACAGTTCTCGAAAGTGGGAAATAGCTGTCAAAATGCCAGAACGCGCCATTTCACGTTTAGATTTTCAAAAACAATTCCAGGAACCCTCACAAAAAAACACAAAAAAATATCAAAATACGAGCGATAATTGAGAGATGATTTGCGATTTTATCCATTGGGAATTGGCCAGAATGCGTCTCCCGCTGCCTAGAACCCCAGAGCTTCCGGGGCCTAGCCGATCCCCAGTCTAACTAAAATCAGACCCAATATAATCTAACCAAATCCTATCTTTATTACCTAATTTTTCCATAAACCGTGTAGTTTAAACAACTCAATAAACTCAGAAATGGTTATCTATTACGGTACTTCTTGTTCAGAAACGCTTAATGGTGCTCTAAATAGATGCTCTCAACAGTGTTTGAGGGTTATCCGATACCTAGACTGTATCTGACGGATAAACATTCGCAACATTCTCACGGCGTCAGATTGTATATCTCATACTGTCAGAAATTTGGTTGTCTCACCGACAATTTAGGGGGTTACACAGGGGAGAATGATTCGCCAAAGAGACCGGAAATTACAATGCTGACGAGAACGCCTTGGCACGATGGGCGTAAATGTCGAGGATAAAATTAGTGATGATCATGGCTATGTCTGCATGGTTAACATATAGTAAAGTGGCCTGATCGTGTACATAGACAAACGCAATTAGAGATTAGATCCTCCGGCGGTAATCATATCTTCGAGACATGTTCCTCCGGCGGTATTTGTATCATATACGAACATGCATGGGCTAGAAAATCTAACATTGATCGAAGTACATTGAACTATTTGAAACTACAAGCTATCAGCCTGCTGTTAAGGAACTATTCTTCATATATCTATAATTTATTTGGCTAAGGATACAAAGATAGATGATTTTTTAAGCATCTAATCACTGTTATGTTGCAATCTAGCTCTTAATGTCAGATAAAATGAATTGTAATTAAAAAATAATACAAGGACGAGTTGAAAATTTCACACGAATTGCTGACGCGTCCCATTGAGAACATTTTCTCATTCAATTGTCGAGTAGTAAATACGTGAAAACTACCCAAAAAATGAAAAATCTGAACTTATTTAGCTTCTCTAATTTGTAATTTCCCTCCGGCGGAAGTTGACCCTCCGGCGGAAGTTGGAGCAGCCGTTTGGTATGCAGGGTGTGGTAAACAGATCTCAGTGTTGGAGAAATTTGTAACTTTCTTGTCAATCTCCTGGCTTCGATTGCATATACCTTTCGTCTAAACGGCTGCAGGAATGATCTCTGCCCCACCGTAGTAAAAATGTAGAACGGAAGGAACAGTTCGTATGATTCGATGATATTCCATTGGTTTGGCGTTTTGATTGGCAGGGATCATCAGCGCGTGATGGATAATGCATGAATGAAAGAACGTACCGGTTCTATTTTCAGGTTGTAGTCATAGATACCTACCCCTCCCATCCCCGTCATTTTTTCAATGAAAAGTCCGCCATTGTGTTGCTAAGCCGCGTCACAGCTCTGTAAATTTTGTAAAACTGCTCTATCCAAAAAGATTTCGTTTGCGTTTGTCTTGGTAGAGTACCGTACCGATATTATTTATGACATAATTGAAATATATAATGGCATGGTTGACATAACTGCATAGTTAGAAATTGAATGATGTGACATGTTTCGCGTAATACACCGCGCGCATAATAATGTAACAGCTCATTACATTTTTGTTGCCTGTGGGTGAGATTAGATTTGGAGCTGTTTGTAAAAAGCGGAAAACGGATCGAGGCTTGGTGAATGCTTTCTTGTGTGTTGTACATGTTTGTTTGAATCAATTGTATCAAAGAAAGTGGGTATTGATTGTACGCTCCACGTGGGCACCTGATTGGTTAATAAATTCTATTCTATTCTATTCTATTCTATAGGACACTAGTCGTTTCTTACTTGCGCAATAATTCTTTTTGCATTTTTAGTATCTCATACCTGTAGTACTAGTTTGCTGGGCATTTTTATTCATATACTCGATCAGATACGAATTGCTGGCGGACGATAGTGTGGCGTAAGTGTGGAATCCTCCAACACAACAACAACACATGGAGGAAAGCGACCCATCAATTGTGGTTTGTATCTGTCCAAAAACTGTTTGTATAGGCAATAATCATGCTTGTATATAGTTGGTAATATGATAGTTAAGTGCAATACTCTTCTATGAGCGTGAATAAATATGTCAGAACAGGTCAGAACTCTACGCAGCGCATGTTTACCTTGTAGCAGGTCATAACTCAATGACCATGTGCTCCATTCTTATGTAAAACGGGGGGAGTATACTGTATAAACACACATGTAGATTAACCCCCCAAATATTCGTCGTGTATACTCGTGTAATATGGTTCTATGTCTGCTGTATTCGGTAATCAAGGGTTAAATTTACCAACTGAATATTCAACTCAGCTGTAAAAGAAGTACTTGCAGAAAATGGCAGTGGAACATTTACATCCTGTGCTCATTTCCTGTTTGTAAATTTTCAATTTTGAAGCCATTCTCAATTCCTTTCCTTCTTGTGATTGATTTAAAGGAAGTTTATTGGGCGTTTTTAAATTTCTATCCAAGTAATGCACCGAGGCAGTTTATTGGGCGTTTTTAAATTTCTGTCCAAGTAATGCACCCAGGCATCCTTACAGTTCAATGCGGTAAGTTGCAAGAGTGATTTCTTGGTGAAATAGGAATATATTTGATTTCTAATTGCATTGGAATAACCACAACAATCTGAACCAATGTATGCAAAATTTTCATCCAAATCCTTGTAGCCATTTTGGAGATATTTGGCAAACACTGCCTATGACTATCATTTCGATCAGTAATTTTCAATTTTCTTAGGTTTGCCCTTAAAGGTGGAGGGATCAAGTAAGATGCTCGTTGATATATTTTCTCGCAGCAGCATATAAACGAGATATTTTGTTGTTTTACCACAGCTTATCTATTGCGCTCTACTGTGGGAATAGGATAAGCCAAGTGTGTATTGGCCCAAACATGACTACCGTACCCTACGACCCAGTCATATTCATTATGGACCCGTCCACGTCTGACCTATATGCACATTTTGACACTTCCTGCTCTCTGATCAAAAATACTTAACATCTATACATTGCGAACAACAACAGGTAGCTACGAAATCCAGGTTAGTATTCAACACACCTATTGTTTATGATATACCAGATGTAGTAGAGTGGTGTAGACATTTTGTATTTAATAGCTTTCAGATTATCAACCGTTAAACGATTATGCATGGGATTGAGAGATACAGGTAGGCTATACATGGACTGCACATGAACTGACAACGATTTGTATCCAGCGGATTATAATATAGAGCCGGTTTAAATATGCATTATTCTAGTTTATTTACAAGGAAAAGCTAAATGCAAGCATCCGACTCAGCATTTAGTAGCTATCCGTCGTCCATACATACATTCTGCTTTCGTAATCGATGCAATTTATTCTTAAGACACTAATATTAACAACACATTTCAAGCCCGCAAAATATAAGTATATTCATAGCTACATGTATATTGCAAGGGAGATCAATCAACAGAACTATGCAGGGGTTCATAGACGTCAAAATATTCAGTTTTTATTTCTCTCGCTGAAATGAGATTTTGTCCAATCAACATTCAGTTTTTCTCCAATTTCACCCCCTTATTGGGTAAAATTCTAATACTTTAACATCAGTATTTTTGGCAGAATTGAGTTTTTCACAAGTTTACTGTGATTCTTGTCATCTCTATTGAGTTTTGGAGTGAAAGGATATGTTACGCTTACATACGAAAAACTCCTTTGTGTGTGACGGTAATAAAGCCGATTTTTTTACTCCAAAACCTGCTAAATAACATTTTTCTTGAAGATTACACACTGAAATATCCCCTTCGAAAAAACTGAGATGTTCAGTTTAATAAAAATAGAGATATGATTGATCAAAATGTGTTCCCCGACTTATTTTGGTATTTTTGGGGCATTTTCGTGGAGGATTTTCTCCTGTAACAAACATATGACACTTCAAACCAAAACCATTCGTGGTTCTTTCCAATAAACAAACTTTCTAATATATTGTGTGACAAAATTGTTTTGGGTTGATGTGTCAAATTTTTGCTGTAAGAGAAAATCCTCATGTTAACACATTTTGATCAATCATATCTCCATTTTTATATAACGGAGCATCACAATTTTTTCGAGGCTGATATTTCAGTATGTAAACTAGAGGAAAAATCTGATTTGGCGGGTTTTGCATTGGAAAAAGAATTCAGCTTGATTACTATCACACGCAAGGGAGGTTTCCCCGTATTGTCGTCACATATCCTTTACAGCCTATTAACGGTTGTAAAATGTGACTGATATGAACCCCTGCTATGTCGGTTAGACATCGACTTCCGTCCACAAACATGATGATGCTCCACCACAATGACGAATTTCCGGCGACATCTTGGATTACTGCTGCATGGTTTTCACGCCCCAATGATTCAAATACATGCGTCTAGTCGGTTATTCAGCCGGCATCGGTTAAAGAATTCTGCGTTCATAATCTAAAGACATATTTCGTATAACAGCAATAGAACTAAATAATACTTGGGATCCTAATATGTTAATATCCTTTCACGTGTCATCAATCAGCTATGGTGGCAGCTTGATGGCCCACCTCTCCCGCCCATTTATCCAGTAGGCATAATGTAGATACATTGGGCATAACTATCTGCCCCCAAAGATGTTTTCATCAGGCTATCGAGTGCATAGTAACATTATATAGGGAGCAAGCTCGTTAAATAATTGGTATGTAATGCTTATGTTGGTTCACACACCTTTATATCACTGTATAAAGTATGTTAACTCAGTATCTGATCAACCATTCGCAGGGATATCCATTCACACAGCAACTATCGGCATTCACAATCTATCCATTCAAACGACAGCCATTCACACAACAGTCACGGTAGCCATTCACACGGGCGAACGCCTAGCCCTTTGGCGAAAGCCATTCGTTCATGGGCGAAAGCCATTCGTAAATCAAACATTCGCAGTGATATCCATTCACACAGCAACTATCTGCATTCACAATCTATCCATTCAAACGACAGCCATTCATACAACAGTCACAGTAGCCATTCACAAGGGCGAAAGCCATTCGTTCACGGGCGAAAGCCATTCGTTCACGGGCGAAAGCCCTTTGGCGAAAGCCATTCGTAAATCAACCATTCGCAGGGATATCCATTCACACAGCAACTATCTGCATTCACAATCTATTCATTCAAACGACAGCCATTCACACGGGCGAAAGCCATTCGTTCACGGGTGTAAGCCCTTTGGCGAAAGCCATTCGTTCACGGGCGAAAGCCTTTGGCGAAGGCCATTCGTTCACGGGCGAAAGCCATTCGTTCACGGGCGAAAGCCATTCGTTCACTGGCGAAAGCCATTCGTTCACGGGCGAAAGCCCTTTGGCAAAAGCCATTCGTTCACGGGCGAAAGCCCTTTCGCGAAAGCCATTCGTTCACGGGCGAAAGCCCTTTGGCGTAAGCCATTTGTTCACTGACGAAAGCCCTTTGGCGAAAGCCATTCGTTCACACAGTACGGCACGACACCAACTGGCAGCCCAGTCTGACCCATTTGTTGGCAAATAAATATATTCGGTGAGCAATTCACAACACGGCACACCCGTCACAGTACGGTACGACATCAACTGACAGCCTAGCCTGACCCATTTGTTGGCCAAATAAATATATTTCTACTCTATACCTGTGTTTTGTGTTGTTTATAAATAAAAAAAACAACAGCAAAACGACCATATTATATATAAACATAGGCTATACTTTCAAGAAAGAGAGCAACGGTTATCAGTTTTCAATGATGCAGGCAAGACATTCTGATGTTCAAATACCAAATCCTTATCGCTGATCAGTAAATCATTTCCCTGATAAAGTTCGTTATCGAGAGAATGACTTATTTCAGTCACGCTTTGATTGCGAATTCGTCCAGGCTCTGGAAATCTGGTTGCCTTGTGTGATACTTGAGGGCTATTTCTCCAAGCGCCTCCACTCAAAGTTTCTCAAATTTGACGATACATATCGCATGCTGATAGCAAAATACGAACGTAGTGTACAAGATCTATGGCGTTAAGTTTCGTAACTTGTGTCTAATTCCGCTTAATCCGGGGCTAGGGGCCGTATGAACCCATGTACTTCAAGATCCTCATGGTGCTCATATGAACAGTCACAATCAAAGCGTGACTGAGATACACCGTTCTCTAGATAACGACTTTAGAACGATTATTATGGATTAAGAATACTGATCAGCGATACGGATTTTATATTTTTGGAACATCATGATGTCTTGTCCGCATCATTGAAAACTGTTGACCGCTTCTCCCTTGCAGGAAACTAGACTATGTTTATGTATACTATGATTGTCTTTTTTGAATTTGGTGCTAATACTGTTATATGGATATGGAATAGGTCTTTGGATTATGGACGCGGATATTCTTTAATGGACGACGGCTGAATTATGAATGACGGACTAGACGCTTGTATGTATATTGATACAGTTTTTCTAATAAATGAGGAGGTACATAGATTGCCATCCCTCCAACTATAATATTTGTCTCGGGACACTTTCCTCGTCTGTGGACCGAAGGGATGATATTACCTATACATGAAAAGGGAGATCAAAATGATGTTAATAATTACAGAGGAATAACTCTCACAAGCTGTCTATCAAAGATTTTTACTAATGTTTTGAATTCTAGAATTACAATGGTTACAAAGCGGAAATATCATATCGGATGTACAATTTGGCTTCAGACCCGGGGTAGACACAGTCGATGCAACCTTTGCCTTAAATGGATTAATAACTAGTTACTTAAACCAAAATAAGAGGCTGTATTGTGCCTTTGTGGATTTTAAGAAGGCGTTTCATACGGCGAATAGAAATATATTGTGGTACAAATTGATCAAATACGGTATCTGGGATAAAATGATAAAGATATTACAGACTATATACAGCTCTGTAGAATCCTGTGTCTGTCATATGGGAAGGAAAACTAGTTTATTTGATTGTAACAATGGACTAAGACAGGGTGAAGTTTTGTCACCTATTTTATTTTCTCTTTTCATTGAAGACCTCGAGACTCATTTTTTGAATCATACATGTAGTAACAATTGTATAGAGTTCAATGATTTGCCAATAATGCTGTTTTTGTATGCAGACGATCTGTTGGTTTTCTCTGAATTAGTCGCAGGATTACAAGATAAACTCGACATACTATATAAATATATCCAAGACCCTGGGTTAGAAGATAATATAGAAATAACAAAGATTATGGTTTTTCAGAAAGGCGGTGTTGCTATAAGTCTAATGAAAAATGGTACTAAAATCATTGTATATTGGAGCTAGTAAATTCATCTGTGTATTTAGGATTCATTATAACCAGCAATTGGTTCCATTTTGAATTATGCATGTGAAGTATGGGGCTTTCAGGCATGTCGTCCGATTGAACGCATCCACTTGAAATTTTGTAAAAATATACTTGATGTAAACATTTCGACAACTAGTGCCGCTGTTAGGAAGAATTCAACTTTGTTACACAAGGGTTGTACGTATTATCAAATTTTGGTTAAAGATTGTATCGACCACTAGCAATTGTATATTGAGCAATGTTTATAAAAACCTCGTACATTTTGCTGGGATTAGAAACTCCAATTGGGCGTCCTCAGTACAAACTATTTTAAATACATTTGGTTACGGGGATGTGTGAATATTTCAGAATTCAGTAAACGGCAAGAAATTTATGCAGGAGTTTAAAGTCAGAACAAAAGACATTTTTCTTACATCATGGTTTGCAGGTCTATATTCTCCCAAATTATATATCTATAGCTATTTCAAAAAGATCTATGTATGGAACACTATCTAACAAAAGTATTGAATACTAAGCATAGATCGGCACTTACTAGGCTGAGAACATCCGCACATCGATTAAAAATGGAAACTGGAAGGCATGGAAGCAACAAATTGGATAGAAAAGATGTTAGTGTGCCCCTTCGATGATAATTTAAGACGTCAATATTTGAAGCAATATTATTATGAAAAACCAATTGTGTTTAGATTGGTAACAATATTTTCCAACGATCAGCAAGGTTTTCTGAGAGAACTGACAAAATATATATTTTGAGGCAATGTTGCTAAGAAACGCATAATCGTCCATCCTCTTGTATAACTAGTATTGTAATTTAGTTATCTATTGTAAATTGTTTTAGTATACACGTACGACAGCCAGCAATTACTTGTATATGTATATTGACACGAGAGGCATAATTTTGCCTAAGTCGAATAAAAAATTGAATTGTGTTGAACATAACAAACCTAAATTTGTACCAATGTAACCGCATTACCACTATCTGAAGTAATCTTAGTGGTAATGTGGGCTGTACTCGACTCGTCCCACAGTTTTGACCGATGACCCCTGGAACATTGTAGACTTGCCAATGATATCTTCATATTTATGTGATGAACTATTCAGTTTTGCCTAAGTTACCATGACGTGGAGGTCGTGATTTTTCTTTGGATAAAGTTTTCTTTATTGCAGGTTAAACTTTCTACCTGGGCTGGATGATTTCCTCCGCCCGCTGAGTAAGTTAACATGTTCTGGGCTTGCTAAGTATACCTAGTACTTTAATATGCACCTTCTATTTATGTGATGAAATAGAAATTTTTGTCCAATCTACCAGAAGTTTGCCAATTTTCTCCATCAATTCAATTCCAGTGTAACTTGATAATAGTCGCGTTTAAGTAGCACAGTTTTGACTGAAAACCCCTGAAACTTTGAAGGCTTGATAAACATAATCCAAAGCCGCGCAGTTTCATTGCTCCTTAGTTTACCAGAAGCTATTTTCTCCCTAAAATTAACACGATAGTGCTACATGGATTCACAGCCAGAAAAAAGGTGATAACTCTCACGCTGAAAAGGTGATGGGTTAGATCTATGACCCTTTTTATGATCACTTCGAAAATCCTGGTCATCACCTCTGAAGGGTGATGGGCAGCGAGTGTAAATTTAGGTCATCACCTTTTAAGGGTGATGAGGCAAAATCATCACCTTAAAAGGTGGTGACCATCGCCATTCAAAGGTGAGGGCTCTAACTGATCACCTTTTAAATGTGATGGCCAGATCTGATCGTCTTTGAAGGGTGATGGGTCATCACTATTTTTCTGGTTGTGTTAGTTTAATGTTTTCCCTAGGGACCTGTGTCCCGGTCTCTATCTCCTAAACTGTGCCTCGCCCCACCCCGTAACCTTCTGTAAGTTCACATGTACATCATCGTACAGAGATGCCATCACATAAGCTTTTTTTTCTTTATGGATCTCAACACCGGACAATTGTATGTAGCCTAAGCAGCATACGAGTCATATACTGTTCATTTTGTCTAAGTATAATGGGCTTGAACCAGTGTTTGTTAGAGAGAAATTGAATGCATTTATATACACACAGACAAGTAGTTCGCCCTACATTTCGACAATTATTAGATATATTACCAGTTAACTTAAATTTGGTCACTGTATATCATTCAACCATTCATTCAATATATTCATTCAACTCAGAATCACAGCGGTTTAGAACTGGTGTGGCCCAAGGGCGGATCTACGGGGGGGGGGTCAGGGGGGTCCGGACCCCCCCCCATGAAACCTAAAAATTTTTTTTTTTTGGAAGGATCAGCCAACCCTGGGATTCCACGTAGAAATAATGTCTTGAAATGTCGATATGTAAATTAAATGAATGTGGATTATGTAATTAGAGTATCTATATGTGTATTAAACAGACCATCATCTATTCATGTACTTTGTGAGTGTACTATTTAAGTTGGAGTTTCAATATGTATCTAAAATCAGATATTATCGCCGCGAGCGCACCACGTGTAGTGGTGTGTTATAGGCCTGTTTTGTTTGTGTTAAACCAGGAAGTCAAATGGTGTCGGGCATATTCTTCACTGATATCGATGCATGTTTATGCGAAACAAATGTGAAAATAGAACAATAAATCTATCTACATTGTGTTCAGATTTATTTCCGGGAAAACGCGTAAAACGCATCTCGTTTTCTCGCCTAGGCGGCCCCTGGACCCTCGCCTGTCAGGCTGTGAGGACCGCTTATTTTAGCTTTGTGTAAATGAATCGGTATCATATTGGTTCTAATGTTCCATGATGTAAAAGTCATCGTTTTTTTATCTGTTAAATATAACTAGAAAGTCAAATGGATTCAGGCATGAAGTATGATTTTTTCAATATCGATGCGTGCTTATAAATGAGAAACAAACGTGAAAATAGAACCATCAATCTACATACATTATGTTCAAATTTATTTCCTGGAAAATGCTTAGAACGCATCTCCGGAAATCTAGAAATTCGGAGCTTCCGGGGCCTAGGCGGCCCCTGGACCCTCGCCTGTTGGGCTATGAGGATTTCCTTGTTTTATCTTTTTGTGAATGAACCGTATCGGTAGGCATCTTGGTTTCCCTTCCATGAACTAAATGCCATCGTTTTGTATGTTTTAAATATAACTAGAAAGTCAAATGGATGCAGGCATGAGGTGCGATTTTTTCAATATCGATGCGTGCTTATAATTGCGGGAAAATCGTGAAAATAGAACCATAAATCTGCACACATTATGATCAGTTTTATTTCCGGGAAAACGCTCAGAACGCATCTCCGGCGATCTAGGACCCCGGAGCTTCCGGGGCCTAGGCGGCCCCTGGACCCTCGCCTGTTGGGCTGTGATAGTCGACCCCCCCCTATGATTTTTGGCTGGATCCGCCCTTGTGGCCTATATACATAATATACTCGTTGGACTGGTTAGGGTCGAACATAGAACGTGTTTCTTATGGTGTATCGCCCATTTATATGATTCTAGGTTATTATGGCAGAAAAAGGCGAAGATTCCATGAACCAGGAGGGATCAGCTGAGGTAAGTTTGAAAAATCACTTGTCGTATATGGTTTATATGGGTATGACGGCCATAGACCGTAGAGATTAAACATTATTCAGTGTATTCAGTGTATTGTACAAACTGTTGCGAGAGACACGACCTGTGCAACAATAAATAAACTCTATGCAAACTATGGTGCTACCAAGACTTTTAGGCTAGCCCATCATTATTTTCCCATCTAAAGACGAACAATACGGGAATCCCTCTAATAATTCAATCACAGGAAGTGAAATTTTCTAGCATACAATGAGGAAACGTATTAGAACAGGAAGATGAAAAAATTGTTCAAAATCATGCATATAATCCATTATTTCTTCGTTACTTCAATGATATTATATGATTCTCAAATTATAGAATAGCCGATTGAATAATGTCCCAAAATTATGCGGTGATTGAATGTTGATGGGGGATTGCATTATTAGAGAAATTACCATATACATCTATATTATCAGCGTCTCTCTGAATAAGTACCAATATAAACTCCGAATGAATCACCCATCTCTCCCCCACCCTGCTTTTCGGGGGACATTGCGCTCACCAACTAACATTAACTAACGTTTGTCACAGATGTATGACAATACATTGATTTAAGAAAGTTAAATATTCAGTCTGAATAATTTCAGAAAAAGGGTATTTCTTTTCATACGGCTATTTCTCACAGAATTTTTAAACTATGCTTTCGGATAGAAGATGGAATTTTTAAATATAGTAGATAGAAAACTCACAAAATTAGTAAGCTTCATCTCCACCTTTCAATATTTCCTAAACCAGGGCACATTAAACAAAATGAAACCACGGATTTTGGCTTCACCCAGGAGTGAAGCGGATTTCACTCAAGCTGAGTGACGCGGATTTCACTCAAGTTGAACTCACTCAACTTAAGTGGAAGTCCCTCTATTTTTCCACCGAAGTGCCTGACTGAGATGAATTTCCACTCTTTCCTGAGTGAAATTTCTCTCAAGTTTTTTTTACAGAGTACTGACAAGAGGTCATATGACCCCATAGGCAAAGATAGCATATAAAACATCACAAGAACCAACACTGATTCCTGTGATGATTTATATCCCGGTGACGCTTTTATTGTAGATGTTCATGTGGAAATCTTGATTGGCATGACCACACGGTCTCTAACACCTGCTTCAGTGGTATTAGATACAAATATTTATGAGCGATGATGTAGGCGCCCTATCAAGTCATCTGAATGAAAATGAGGAATTTTCGATCGTTAGATAGAAGAAACGGCACAAACGAAAGAGTATTAATAGACATGTTCTTATTTATAACACATCTATGTGTCTCCACGCCGACTAAGCTCTTCATTCTCCACCCTGTTACCTTGTTTAAAAGTCGCAAAACCATAATCACAATGATTAGTAAAGAGGGCAAGCCTCAAGTACGAAACGTCCACTAGAAGAATCTCACCATATACGGGCAACAATCACCGTAAAATATTCTTTTATCGGGATTTATGGAATGTGGTAATCTATCTTTGCTGATGATAGTTTATCCTAATTAATGTCTTGAATATAGTACAAAGCAGTTCTTGATATGTAACGGTAATTGCTTTACACACAATATGGTTCCGTTATGGGGCCTACAATAAGAATGTAAGCGAAGTCATTCTCCTAATTTTTACTTTGTGTATATGAATATTTTTATCTTCGATTCAATACAGATCGGCGTTCTATAAAATTGTTACATAACCTCTCAAATTCAGTAGAGACGATGTGGCCGTGGTGGTTCGAGCGCCTGCAGGCGACTGGTATCATAAACAATGTATGTTCAGTTACCATTAGAGCCAATCTTTGATTTCTTACTTGAAGGATATAGCAGGAGGAAGGAAGGAATTGGGGAGCAATCGACTCATACCTGTGGAACGAGGGGAACCTAGGCCATCTGAAGCATCAGGAATACCGGTTTCTCGACTCGAGAAACATGCCCAAGGTGAATAATCTCACGACAGTGCATATACATGTAACCAGATCCACGAATAACTCGTAGCTTGTGCCTAGATCTGCATGATGACTATACGGATGGTCACAGCCAAAGAGTGACTGCGGAATGGTCACTCTTACATAGACTGGCCCCAGTAGAGAGAAAGCTTCAGATATAGGAGACACTCTACCGTACATAGGATTTAGCATGTTGCAGTAGATCACAATGCCAGCTAGAATTAAAACTACATGTAAGAAAGCACAGAATCTTGATCAGGAATCTGATACCAGTGGCGGTTGGCTGATGAAGTCGTAAATCTTTGGGACATTGTACATAGGTTGTATGATTGGGTATGCCCAATAACCCCAACCCGAGGTGCTGCTTTGTTACGCCGCCTGCATATTTATAGCAGCTCACTTTGTGAGCTTCCTGACTCTTGAATGAGGTTTCAATATCTTCATTTCCACGTCAGCATGATATCAATACATATAGTCGATGGGCTCCTTGAGCTTTATATTTCAAACATTACAGTGATTCACCTTTGATCGGTTCAGTATAGTTTCTGCTGAGTGAATCTATGCAAATTGACGACAACGTTCCTGTTCTTGACCAGCTTTCTTGATATGCCCATGGGCCTGGTTGTGTATTACAAGCGTCTAGTCCGTCATTCATAATCCAGCCGTCGTCCATTAGAGAATATCCGCGTCCATAATCCAAAGACCTATTCCATATTCCATATAACAGTATTAGCACCAAATTCAAAAAGACAATCATTGTATACATAAAAATAGGCTTGTTTCCTGCAAGAGAGAAGCGGTCAACAGTTTTCAATGATGCCGGCAAGACATGATGTTCCAAAAATATCAAATCCGTATCGCTGATCAGTATTCTTAATCCATAATATTCGTTGTAAAGTCGTCATCTAAAGAATGATGTTTCTCAGTCACGCTTTGATTGTGACTGTTCATATGAGTACCATGAGGATCTTGAAGTACATGGGTTCATACGGCCCCTAGCCCCGTGTTAAGCGGAATTAGACACAAGTTACGAAACGTAGCGCCATAGATCTTGCACGCTACGTTCGTATTTTGCTATCAGCATGTGATATGTATCGCCAAATTTGAGAAACTTTGAGTGGAGGCGCTTGGTGGAATAGCCCTGTTTTATAAGTTTCTGCAACAATGTTTTGTGACGTTGATTAAAATCATCACATATAACACAGGATCTAGCAAATGCTACTAAGCGAGATATGTATACGCCATATGCAGGTCCCACTGGAATATTACTATCCAGAAAGGGATAGTTTACGATGTCGAAATTGTAATCATCTCTTTTGTCATAAAGTCGACGAGAGAGAATGCCCGCTTCATTTTTATAAATATAGAGATCTAAATAAGATGTGCCTGTAGGGCTATCTGTAGTTTCCTTCAAATCCAGTGAAGGTGGATATATATCCTTCACTGCGTCATTTATATAGCGATTATCCACAGCGAGAAGATCGTCTATATAGCGTTTGGTGAATGAGAAGGAACGGGCTTTGAATGGATAGGTTTTTGAAAGCGCCTGCATATTCATAAGAGAACAGATACAGGTCAGCCAACGGGTGCACAATTAGTACCCATTGGAATACCTATATGCTGCTGATATATTGTGTTGCCAAATTTCACATAGATATTTTTAATGAGAGATTCAAGCAACTCTATAAACAAAGAAACATCCCATGAATGATATCTCTTGTATGTAGTCGAGCTAAAGAATGCTTTATGGCTTCCGACATTAATATATCTACGATCAGTTTTCTTGAACACAGATACTATCAATGAACTTATACGGTCAATAAGGTCCTGATGAGGGATTGTAGTATAGAGAGTCGAGAAATCCCATGTGGATACATGTCTGTACGGTATGTGACCTTTAGCATCAAGTTCTTCCGTAAGACATTTTGAGTTTTTCAATATCCACATACATTCAACGCCAGAGTTCTTAGAAATAGTGGCGCAATACCTTTCCCAAAATGCTTTTACCTCCTGAAGGGCCCTCGTTAATAGGGTTGAAAGAAGCTTGGTGGTGCAGCTTCTAGAACCAGCTATGAATCTAGCTTTGTATGGTGATTTATGCATTTTGGGAGTCCAGTATATTTTTGGTATGTCGTTATGATTGGTTGGAAGACAAATACCTCTTTCCCTGAGAAACTTTTTGTGATTGTTAAATAAATCTTCCAGAGTAAATGCAGTTTGGGAGTAAGTACATGTAGACGTATTTGATGAAGATATGTCTACACTCAATTCTTTAACCAGCACCTGGTAATAGTAATATTTACATGAATATTATATTATTCGGAGCTTTGTCTGCTGGGACTATGACGAATTTACTCTGGAGATATGCTAGAACGTCTTGCGAATTGAGGTTTCTCAGTACTTGTTTTGCTTGGGGAAGAGTACTTCTGTCAATATGGCGGATTGTTTCAACGACCTTGCTCTTGGTTAGGTCCAGCCAATCAGCGAGTACTGTAGGTTCAACTTTTTCTCGCTTAGAACAATCAATAACGTGCTGTTCTAATGCAGACAGGACTACCTTCTGGTCGGCCTTCAGATTTATTCTTCTTGGATCTCTATATTTAGGTCCTTTCATCAGGAGTAATTTCAGATCCTTATCACTCACCACATCAAGGTCACCAGTCACAATATGTTTGCATGGTGTATAGATAAAGTTCGATAATTCACAATCACAACTATAGCCTCCTGATGTGTATAAGTTCCAGTCAAACTCCTTGACAGCATTGGAGTAATTGAATATTTTGGTGGCTATAGATTTAGTATACTTATATGAAATGCAAGGAGGTTCTGTGAACTTAAAATAGTTTGGTACAGCGTTGCGTACCTCTGGATCATTCAGGATTCGAGGTAAATTAATGATGTCCAGTCCTTTATCTAAGTAGTTGAGTTTCAAGAAAAGCCGATCTTGAGATGTTTCGATTATGTTCACTGGACGATACAACCGAAAATACGCTATATCTTGACTTACTTTGCTGATTTTTGATGGTATTATATTTCCTGAAGACGCAGACTGCTGTATATCTCTGGCTATTTGATTGAAAGCTCTCAGAGGTAACGCATACAGAACTGTACGTAAGCTATGTATACTATTGGGTGCGTTAGTTAAACCCACTAAGTAATTTAAAGTGATATGATCGTGAATCATCGAATACACATCTTGCCGGTCGTCTAAAAATAGCAAAAACCACCATGTTTCCTTCCCATAGTGCAATGCGAATCACGAGTAAACTTTTGCCTCACGCATGCTGTAAGTATAGGCATGGACTGAAAATTGCTGAAAAAAAAGTTATTTCAAAGGATTTTTTACATGGTTTCTTCGGACTTGTTTAACTCTAGAAAGGTTCAGCGACATTCCACGTCCCCGTCAGCTTCTGACACTGTCTATAAACAAACTTATGACGGTGATTTTCCCCGAGGCCCATGTTAAAGGCATTGCTGTATCCGAATTTTGCTCCTGAAAAAGGGGCAAAACCGCTTCGTTTTGGCCAATTTCAGACGACCGGCATGTCGTGTATTAGGCATTTCGATTATCGATGTGGACATTGAGTAGCTGACTACTGAATCTCAGATATGATGATAGTATTCATTCACATGGATGGTATTCTAATTTTGTCTGATATTAAAGAATACTCAGCTGATTTTTATGGGGTCAGCAACTGGTATATACTGGCTCTCCGAAGTATGAATACAAAGGCAGTTCATTTCACGAAAATACACAGAACTGCAACCACGATATGGCTGGCCAAATTTTCACTTTTGAAGAAAACGCAGTTCTGTAAGCAATCGATTTCTGTGGATGGCATAATGAGAACCTGTTTATCAACATAATTCTGCATATTAGTAAAAAAAATGCGTCGAAAATATTCCATCCCACAAAATCCACCATTGCAACGAAGTTTGAATGGCTTGATATTGTGAGGCTGGATAGTATCTCTAAAGCGCTGAATGTCACAAGTAGATCTCCGGAATATTAGCTTATATTTCAATTTCCATGGAAACCGTTTTGAAAATTCTATTTATCTCGAAAGATGATTTACAACCGGTAGCAAAGCTTAACTTAAATAGCTAGAGCAATTTTTTTAATTTCATGGATTTCTTACTGTATATTTACTAATTAATATTTCATATCCTAGTTGCTAAAATATCCGTATTTCTATAAATGATTGAAATTTCCAAAGACGAAAATTAATAGTTTGTATAATGCTATAAATTAGCAATAGTATCAACTTTAAAAATATCTAACTGGTAGCTATGCGAATATTCTAGCATCACCAAATATTGTTTGCATAATTTGGAGGTCTAACTTCAGTATTTTTGTACAAACATTTACACGTGATGAATGGAATTTTACTGAGACTGGGCGCCTTCTCCTCGTCAAAAAAGGACCCTTGGACATTTGGGTTCGCTTTAAATTTCCCAGTGGCTATTTCAACAGATTGAGAAACGTCATATGCGAATTTGATAGTCGTTTCAATATTATTTACACACGTGCAGCAGATGAACAGTTTGCAAAGAGTACTTTTACTTCATATGTAACTTGAAAATTCACTGTAACACAATCTCATCGATAAAAGAAGGAAGAGTAAAATTGAAATCTTGTAATAATATGTGTTAAGCCTATACCCAGCTCAGTATTACGATTGTCTGGTACTTACCATAAAAATATATTTCAACAGGAGATGCCGGTCATCGGGTGATGTCATCTGAAGAACATCAACCCAGCTCTGTTTTTCACGTGAACATCAATGAAGGCTCGTCTGGGTTCCATGTAGGGAACTTGACACATATCTACATCAACCAGGCAATTAAAGGTAGGTGACCTGTTAACAACACTGCCGTTTATCGGGTACTCACCAACCGCAAACATGCCAATACTAAATGCCCAGTTACCCGCTACTCAGTTCTATTTCGGCATCTGAAAAAAAATAAGTGACCCTTCCCCTTCCACGAATAATATTAGTGTATCTCTAAACGGGAATACGTTAAGTTCTTCATCGACAGAAACGCCCCTTGGAGTCGAGGTCGATGAACAACTGAACTGGAATAATCAATTGACAAAGTGTCAAATGTGTCTCTAGGAACATTGCCCTGTTACGGCGTATCAAACACTACCTTCCAATCCAGGCGAGAAGAACTTTTTATATAGCGAATATTCAGTCTAATTTAGACTACTGTTCCATTGTTTGGGGTAATGGTGTTAAAATTGATACACTTTGTAAGCTTCAAAAACGGGCCATCAGGATTTTGATGGATGCTCCTTCGAGGGCCCCATGTCATGATTATTACAAAACTCTAAATATTCTGCCAATTAAAGATAAAATTAATTTTAGAATAGTATCGACTGTCCATAAGACTTTGAACCATTCTATGCCTAGCTATCTTCGTGACCTTTTCCGTCCAGTTTCTGAAGTGAATTCCAAATGCACAAGATCAGTAGCGGATAAAGATCTCTATTAACCAGAACTGAAATTGAAATGCACAAGAACTGGTTTGCGGTATAAAGGGGATATTTTATATAATGCCTGTGATAACTCGATTCGAGATAACCCTGAATACTCAAAACATTTCGAAATCGTTACGTAAAGAATTTTTTTCAGGAAGTTTTAGTAATTTATTTTGTTTAAGATTTACTAGTTTACATCTGCATTTAATACCATTTTTAATCCTGTACATATCCCACTGACTCACCTTATGGAGGGCCCTGGGTTAGATTAGCTATTGTAGCTAACCAGGTTTGATACCTTCTATAAATAAAGTTATTATTATTATTATTATAGAAAATCTGATATAATGGCTGGTCATAATCGATTGAGGCAGAGTAATGGACATAATGGTTATGATCTATTCATCCAATATGCATACACGGAGCAGCATCACAAACATGCTGCAGAGTGCTAGCCACATCAATATGATAGACAGATATGTCACTGATCATGAATGTCCATTATATGCATGAATGTGAGTGAGTGAGTGAATAGAATTTAACGTCGCTTTCAACAATATTTTGTCTATGTCACGACGAACCAACTAAGCACCACCCAGCCCAGTTGTGTTCCTTCTACTTCAAAGAAGAAATCTTTGAAGCAGCATGGAACCAGACACCCTCCATCCACCCTATAAAACACTGAGGGCAGAGCACAAGACACAGACAGGACGCTTACATGGTGCAATAAAGACAAGTGATATTACAGTGCTAGACATCACATTATCAAGTTCCTGTTGCTTCTCAGCAAAATGCATTGAAGCAACATGTATCTTTTGCGTGAGATCCATGAAAGAAGAAGTGTCTGTGCGTCACTTGTGACATGACTACAAATGTCATGGGCCAAGTCCTGAATAATGCTTCTATGTGAATTTTCTTTCCAAATTATTCGGACAACCTGATTTTTATCAAAAAGGTATTTTATGGGTACTCTTTTCACATGCCAAAGTTCCCACCTTTTACTTTACTTAGGAAATTCCCAAAACAGAAGATACTCATTAATTAAGCCATGCAGAAGGAGACATAAATCCATGATTAACATAATATAATTCAGGCTTTTATGTCGTATTTTTAAAGAGGTTCGCAATTCCGCTTTTTCACTTGATCCTGGCAAAATGGTTTTCACTCTCATCTGTTACATGCCGAAATTGTAATCAGGATGTCATTTCAAAATTGGGCATTTATCTCGAAAACCAAATGACTAATGGCAAGCTAACAACTTGAACGTCAATACGAGGAGATTTGAATTCATTTGTTTAGCACCAAGTTAAACTTCATGTCATTCTCATTCTTTCAACCTTTTCGGCAAGACCTCGCGAAATTATCAAAATCTCCGACTCCCACCATACAGAATATTATCTATGTTTAAATGTTCATCAAATAAACTGCCCCATGTTCTTCGTCCCATTTTCAGTTTAATTTCGCGGGAAGCAGGGAAACGCAGGATTTTCTACTGTGAAGAATAGCCGAAGTTTAAACACTGCTGTCAGGACTACATGCGCACAGGAAGGAAACATACCTGAGATGTAGTGTTGATTGACTCGGACAAGTCAATAATGATGACGATACAGCTCCCCAGTCCCCAGTGTACGAGTTGTCACAGCGACACAGCTCACCAATTACCAATATACGAGTTGTTAGAGCATTTCCATCATAGCTCTCTAGATTTGTATCTAATACCACTTATGCCGGTGCTAGGGGCCGTGTGGTCATGTAATCCAAGTTGCCACATGAACAGGTACAACAAAAGCGTACCTGAGATACAACACACATCACGAATCGTTAGATTCTTGGTATGTGCTTTAGAATAGGTTAACCACAAGACTATACTGTGAAGTCATGTGACTGTCAGCATGTCGGCACCTCTTCCCACTTCCCTAATATGTGTTGTAAGTGAACACTAGATATAGCAAACGTCGGACTGGACATCCAATATTGTAACATTCTGACACTTGAGACTGTTTGACCGGTTTCTCTATCTGCGAGTCCCGTAAATATACCTCCTTGTAATTACAGATCCATCACAGCAGATGAGTCCAGGAAGCCTAGGTGCATGTACTGTATGTGTCCCAGGATATTCCAAGGTCAAAAGTGAGTAGCCTGAATCAGATGGAGATTAATACTAACCAATGTTGAATAATGAAATTCACAAAATGAGACATATCAAGAATGTAAACAGTTTCAGATCTAGGGGCCGTATGCACCTATTATTTCAAGATCCTCATAGTGTTCATATGAAAAGTCACAATCAAAGCGTGGCTGAGATACATCATACTCCAGATAACGGCTTTACAACGTATATCATATTAATTGAGAATACTGATCAGCGATACGGATTCGATATTTCTGGAACATCATGATGATCATGATATCATCAGCTGGCATCATTGAAGACTGTTGACCGCTTCTGTTTTGCAGGAAATTAGCCTAGTTTTATGTATGTTGTGATTTATCCTTTTGATTTGTTACTAATGTTATTATATGAATTAGGTCTTTGGATTACCGATGCGGAAATTTTTTGATGGACGAATACTGATATTGAATGACGGAGTAGACGCTTGTACTTGTTACTTTGTAAAAATCTACAGATTAAAATGAGAAAATTGTGTCTAAATGGTATGCAAAGTTCCATTTCTGTGACGAAAAAACTTTCATGGCCTGTATTTTCCAGATGAGTCTGACGTCTACCAATCAAGCTGCAAGCAAAAGACCAAAGACTTATTTGTAGTGACAACGCAGTGTCGACAGGCAATACAACTTATGGAAAAAGAAAGCACCCTCGTTATACTTGGCAATTCGGGATTCGGCAAAACTTCACTTCTTCATTACATATCCGCAAATCCTATGAGAGGATATTTTCCAATCTCCTGCAAAACTCCCAAGGAAATAAAAAGGTACATTGATCTGGTACAGGGTAGTAACATACAACTATTATTTGTGGTGGATGAACCCTTCGGTGGTTCGTACATACAGCAAAAGCTTCTAGATTCATGGCTCAACAAGGTAGAGAATTTAGAAATGTATCTAGGAAAACACAAATTTCTTTTCGCGACTAGATCCTCTGTCTGGAGAGACTGTGAAGTACATTTTGGCAGGTCCAGTCCGTTCTTCGTTAACAGAGTAGAGGTCTCTTCTGCCAGCTTAACATATGGGGACAAACGTAAGTTGATCGAGACATATTTGGGTGATTCGAGTGAATTAACACCAAAAGAGATCGAAGACATTATGAACATGACTACCGTAGCATTCTGTCAATGTTGTAAGCTGATGGGCGATGCTATCAAGGAAGGGCGATCCGGAGAAAACCTGATAAAGATATTCCGGAGGCCATATTCCTATCTTTCTTCTGAGATACAGAAGCTGGCAGATATGGAGAAAATAAAATACGCCACTCTTTGTCTGATCATGCTGTGTGGCGGTTGGATAAAATGTCAGGATCTCACGGGTACAATTTCTGAGCTCACACCTGATGTCAGGGAGAGATTTATTACAGTTGCTGAGGTATGTGGCTGCCTTGGTCAAACCTGCGGAGATTTTCAAGACTGTGCTGAGAAATTAACTGGTACTTTCCTTGAAAAGCTATACGCAACGGAAGAGGATCCCACCAACTGCGAGGAGGTGTACATGTTTTCACACGAATCCATACACGAAGCTGTTGTCATGGAGTACGGCAGTCGTCATTTCCGTCATTGTTTAAAATATCTGCCCCGCGATCTCATCGTGAAAATTTCCCGCCCTTTCAACTATAAAACAGACGAGTTCGAGTTTGCCGTCCGTGTCCCGTACAATAACGAAAACGCCAAAGAATTGGCAAGAGTGTTCACAGAGGTGGCCGTTGACGGAAACTGGGGTCTACATGACGTATTTCGCAATCCGTACGTCAGAGAGGTAAACTTTCAAAAGGTTTGGTGTGAGTTTTTGAAGACCTGTCCTGACAAACTGGCAACCTTCATTCAGAGTATATCCTGGGATGGTACATGTGTACTCCATCTATCTTACTATTCAGCTGCTGATACAATGTGGCGGTTTCTGCTCGTCAATCACAATGTCGTGTGTACATGTTATGAGGACTTCAATGACCCGCTGTCCGTAGCGGCTTCACGAGATGACACCGAAACGGTCATGAAGTTGATGACGTCCCACAAACAAACTGATGCACAAATTTGTCAGGCGGTCGTCTCAGCATGTGAACACGGAAGTATAAAAGTGTTAGAAATATTATTACAGAATATAAATAATGACCGACGTGATGATACAATAGCGAGGGGACTCGGAGGGGCATGTCGGTGTGGACGCCATGGGACAGTTGAGTATCTTTTACAGAAATATTATAGTCCTTGTAAAAAGGATACATGCGGATGTACAGAGGGACTGATGGCGGCCTGCCATGCGGGTCAGACTGACATTGTTAAAATTTTGACCTCTCACGGAGTCGATATAAACGCCACAGATAATATTGGACGTACTGGCCTCCATTGGGCTTCTGAGAATGGGCATACAGAGATCGTTCTGCAGCTTATCCTTCTAGGAGCAGATACAACGCTCAAAGCCAGAGACAACAAGACTGCCATTGATTTCGCTGAACAGGGACGATGCACTGGAATAGTTGATATTCTAGCCAAGCATGAAAATAATGAGAGCACTTAGACAGGGACATAGATTTATACTCTTGCGATGGAAGCACTTAGATAGGGACAGAAATTTATACTGTGTCGATGGAGAGAACATTATAAATATTACACAAAACTGTTATCAGTATCATTATAGAAATGTTAATATCTTATGTAGATTTGAAATTTATCACGTTTTTCCATACGCAATATGAATGAGTAGCATTTATATTCACCCGTTCATATTATATTCCAGGGAACAGTTTCCACTTCAACTCTACAGTATTGAAGCAAGCTAACAGAAGCATGCTCGTATTTAATAAGGGATCGGTCAAAATTTATCGGAGGAGGGGGGAGGGGCTGGGGTTGGTGGTGCATTGAAAAAATATAGCTAAAAAAAGTGCCAATCCCCCTCAAGTGATCTTTAAAAAAGTTATTGCCTCACTCTCGGGGTCCAAAAAATGTTCTGACCCCCCCAATGAGGTCTCCAAAAAACTCAAGACCCCACCCCCTCCCCGCTCTTCCGCACCAGAGAAGCAAATTCACAGAAGTCAATACCGGTACAGTTGTATATATTTAATGGTAAAAAACAGGAGGTTGTACGTAAATGATGCATTAACTCATCCTCCCTTTTAATATTAGTTAGCTTGGAGCCTTCAAGTTATTCAAAGCATGGAAACGACAGGTACAGGTATTTGTATACTGGACATCAAAATCATGACAGCAAAATTCCACTTGAATCAATCTCACCATACTCAGAGTAAATGTGTGTAATGTGTTGGTTTCTAACTGTAATACAGTATGAACCATGCAAAGCACAGGGAAACCCTTGGACTTGGCGGTATTTGAATAGGGCCCTGGTAGATAGGGCCCAAGCAATTAGGGACCAGGCAAAAATTATCAGGGGGACGAGACCGGATAATTTAGGTCAGGGACCAATATTTTTTAACGGCGAGGTTCACAGGGACAAAAATATGACGATTTGACCAGCCAGAGCCTCGGTAGCACAAAATTTAGTATACTTGAATACATACCCAAACCAATGAAAACACATATCTTTTGGATATATATGCACACAAGATAAATAGCATCCTCATTCCCAGGTTATTATTATTATTATTATAATATTATATTCCATAATATGCCCTGATTTCACAATCCACCGACACCGTGTAAGTTCCCCAATACCAGTCAGCGCGTAACCAATCGATAGCATACGCATGCCACATCCAGCGGGTACATGTAATTCAACCTGCAGACTATACGATTTCCTGTAGAGTGGCAGATGAAATCAGGGTATAGGTATGGAATGTAATGTAATGGTAATAATAATAATATTCTGAGAATGAGGATAGATAAATAGGAGAGCGTCCTGCAACTTTGTCTATAGTAATGCACACTTTTTTTTAAACTCAACTTTAATATCTCATGAACACAAATATAGATAATTTGATTTAAGTAAAGTGTGTTCTTTGAATGTGAAATTGATTATTTTGCATGTATATTGAATAATCAAGAGTGAACAACAACACAATTGCACTCTCAAGTCAGTTTGTGTATGATGATGAGGGGGATTAACAGTGGACCCAATGGATATTTAAGTTAATTTCAAGAGTTATCGCCCCTGGTGTGATTATAGGGGCAGATTAGTCTCTCTTGATGTGATCTTTCATAAGTTATCCCCCTTGCTTTGAACATGTGCTGTTTGTGAATCCAGAATTTATCTGAACACTGCCAAAACGTTTGTATTCATCTTCTTTGTGTTAAAGATCGTCGGGTAAGGTTCATTGTAATGTGGTACACGTGCGTAATTGTGTCATTGCCATTGGAGACCGGCCCGTTATCGTGAATGTATCAGTGTCGAAAACTGGTCCATTCTCTACACAGTGGTTTAAGAACTGTATTTCAGGTCACGAACCACGAAATATTTGCCTTACTTATTATGTAGTAAATGAGCTGGGCACATCTGGTCAAGACTATATTCCCTAATATGCACGGCCGCTATTGACATACCACACCGGATATCCTGGCTTTTCCTCTAAAAAAATAGGTAAACGCAAAACTCTATCATTTGCCATAATTTGGAGAAAAATTAATGTTTCATCTAAAAATATAGCATGGGTACATCCTCTAATCATAAGAAACATGTTTACCAAGTTTCATAATCATCCAATAACAGCTGACAACTGCTGCAAACTTTCTAAGTACAGATGTGCATGTGCACCACCAGCTAAACGCAAAACTTAACATTCGAGAAATTTTGAACAGTCCCCAATTAACAAAATTTAGATATAGCCAATGTCGAAGGCTCAGATCTCCGGGCTATAAACGTTGTGGTAGGCTACGCAGACGAGTGTCTTTCTCGACGGAGCCCTATAAGCTTGCTATCGAGGCACTCGTCTGTTTTGTGAGCTTTCCTTGTGCCTTCCTTCTGTTGCCTTGTATATGGCGATAATAACTGAAATGTGGAGAGTTACGTATCTACGGACGCTACGTAATGTAAATGACACGAATTACGAATTTCAACCAATGGTATTGTATAAAATAAAATTCTGCTGAGGGAAATACTCTTACCTAGTTGCAACGGATTATTCAGTATCTACAGCGGTTAGAAAAATACTCTAGTTTTAAGGCTTATCACATGGGAACCGGGTTTCAAATCTATTGTGGCAATATGCAAGAGGTGGGAACATTTGACGTTTGGCAACTAAATAGCAACCGTATGATTCTACAGAAGCTCCCTCGGCACCTCACATTCAGACCCCAGAATAAGCTGGCTTTTCGGAAGCAGTCTTGGTATCTCAGCCAATCATTTATTGTAGCTGTTCATGTAGAGACTATGAAGTAACCACACGGCCCTTATCACCGATTTAAGGGGAGTTAGATACTTTGGAGCTGTGATAACAGATCAGCTTAAAGAAATAATTCATCTGATGTTAATGGATGAGCATCGAGGACGTCGGATGAAGTAAACGCCTCAACACGAGGTAAATCAGATAAATGCAAGAATACCCCCAAAACTAAACTGAAATGCCAGACGTCGTACGGCTAATATTTCTCAACTAAACAATAAACCTACATATACATGTACAGATGATGGGCCTCGGGGAATAACAGTCAACTGGAAATATCCTGCCATATACAGGTAATAAATTCGAGCGATACAAGAGATGGGAGAAATTGACGGCGTCTGGCGACTAAAGAGCAATCATATGATTACAGGAAAGCTTCCTCCGGCGCCTCACATCCAGACCCGAGAATACGGTGGATTCTCGGAAGTAGCCTTGGTATCTCAGCCGCGCTTTTGTTGCCGATGTTCACGTGGAAGCCCCACTCGAAACAATCTCGGACAATGTAGGACATTAGAACCTCGATCCGCACTGGTAAGAATCCATATTGGCATCCATGTTGAAAGACTAATATCACGCAGAAACTCCGAACAGCGCATGTCAGCTGTATGACTTCCGTTACCATGGGCACTGATGGAGATTAGCTCAAGAAGAAAAACCGAGAGAAACACCTCAAATTAGAAGAGATTCTTCCCGGGTAGAATCAAGGGAATTACAAGCGTCTAGTCCGTCATTCATAATCCAGCCGTCGTCCATTAGAGAATATCCGCGTCCATAATCCAAAGACCTATTCCATTTTCCATATAACAGTATTAGCACCAAATTCAAAAAGACAATCATAGTATACAAAAACATAGGCTTGTTTCCTGCAAGAGAGAAGCGGTCAACAGTTTTCAATGATGCCGGCAAGACATCATGATGTTCCAAAAATATCAAATCCGTATCGCTGATCAGTATTCTTAATCCATAATATTCGTTGTAAAGTCGTCATCTAAAGAATGATGTATCTCAGTCACGCTTTCATTGTGACTGTTCATATGAGTACCATGAGGATCTTGAAGTACATGGGTTCATACGGCCCCTAGCCCCGGGTTAAGCGGAATTGGACACAAGTTACGAAACGTAGCGCCATAGATCTTGCACGCTACGTTCGTATTTTGCTATCAGCATGCGATATGTATCGCCAAATTTGAGAAACTTTGAGTGGAGGCGCTTGGTGGAATAGCCCTGTTTTATAAGTTTCTGCAACAATGTTTTGTGACGTTGATTAAAATCATCACATTTAACACAGGATCTAGCAAATGCTACTAAGCGAGATATGTATACGCCATATGCAGGTCCCACTGGAATATTACTATCCAGATAGGGATAGTTTACGACGTCGAAATTGTAATCATCTTTTTTGTCATAAAGTCGACGAGAGAGAATGCCCGCTTCATTTTGATAGAGATAGAGATCTAAATAAGATGTGCCTGTAGGGCTATCTGTAGTTTACTTCAAATCAAGTGAAGGTGGATATATATCCTTCACTGCTTCATATATATAGCGATTATCCACAGCGAGAAGATCGTCTATATAGCGTTTGGTGAATGAGAAGGAACTGGTTGAATGCATCGGTTTTTGAAAGCGCCTGCATATAGTCATATTCATAAGAGAACAGATACAATTCAGCCAACAGGGGTGCACAATTAGTACCCATTGGAATACCTATATGCTGCTGATATATTGTGTTGCCAAATTTCACATAGATATTTTTAATGAGAAATTCAAGCAACTCTATAAACAAAGAAACATCCCATGAATGATATCTCTTGTATGTAGTGAGCTAAAGAATGCTTTATGGCTTCCGACATTAATATATCTACGATCAGTTTTCTTGAACACAGATATTATTAATGAACTTAGACGGTCAATAAGGTCCTGATGAGGGATTGTAGTATAGAGAGTCGAGAAATCCCATGTGGATACATGTCTGTACGGTATGTGACCTTTAGCATCAAGTTCTTCCGTAAGACATTTTGAGTTTTTCAATATCCACATACATTCAACGCCAGAGTTCTTAAAAATAGTGGCGCAATACCTTTCCCAAAATGCTTTTACCTCCTGAAGGGCCCTCGTCAATAGGGTTGAAAGAAGCTTGGTGGTGCAGCTTCTAGAACTAGCTATGAATTTGGATATATATTTTATCTCCCGACAAGAGATAAATACAGCGAGGACTATGTGAGGGGAAACACATCCTACAGCATGTGATGTGCCTCACGTGCGGCGAATCACGGTTTACAGCTGAGAGCTGTAAAATCCTTACACCATTAATAAGCGAGGTATTATGACTTCACGGAATAAGCCGAGCATTCACGAATGGCGGAGACCCTAGCACTAGCTTAAGCGGAATTGGATACGTTAGTTCGGGAGCTGTGATGACAGATCAGCTAAAAGAAATAACTCATCTGGTGTTAATGGATGAGCATCGAGGACGTCTGATGAAGTGAACGCCTCAACAAGGGGTAAACCTGATAAATGCAAGAATAACCAGAAAAACTAACCTACAATGCCGGACGTCGTACTGCTTAAGTTTGCCACAATAAACCTACGTATATTTGTATCACCGTTACAGCGACGTTTGAGTTCACGCTTACCTTCTTTCAGATATCAATCCGCTCTTTTTCGATGTTCGTTTTTCCTAATCTTTTACTGGCTTTTACCTTATTTTACATGAACAGCTAACTATTAGCTGATAATGTCTCGCTGATATAGAGTTCGGAATGTATGTCCACATTCCAAAATTGGAACACTCCTTGTCCTTCAGGCTAAATATAACCTAGCGTACACAGGGCAAAATCACAATTTCTTGGCTGAAAGCATGTATAATCTGCACTAGTTTGGGAAACATTGAGACGAAATGAGCTAACATACTCTTCAAATCTTTTTCCATCACATGCCAGGTTATACGGTTTAAAATAACCATTTCGAGTTGTGGTGCATCACGATCGATTAATTGCCAAATGGGCTATTAACTTACTAGGTTAGTATAATTTATGATGTAATTGCGGAATATTTCAGGTAGAATCTAAATATCCCAGATGCCACATTGTTATACTGAAGCAGTATCTATCACCCAGTCCGTCAATCATAATTCAGCCGTCGTTCATTAAAGAATATCCGCGTCCATAATCTAAAGACCCATTCCATATTCCACATTACAGTATTTGCACCAAATTCAAAGGACAATCATAGTCTACATAAACATAGGCTAGAAGCGGTCTACAGTTTTCAATGATGCCGGCAATGCATCATGATGTTCCAAAAATATCAAATCCGTATCGCTGATCAGTATTCTTAATCCATAACATTCGTTGTACAGTCGTCATCTAGAGAATGATGTATCTCAGTCAAGCTTTTCTTTGTGACTGTTCATATGGACACCATGACGATCTTGAAGTACATGGGTTCATACGGCTCCTATCCCCGTGTTAAGCGGAATTAGACACAAGTTACGAAACGTAAAGCCATAGATCTTGCGCTACGCTCGTATTTTGCGATCAGCATGCGATATGTATAGCCAATTTTGAGAAACTTTGAGTGGATGCGCTTGGTGGTATAGCCCTGTTTTATAAGTTTCTGTAACAATGTTTTGTGATGCTGATTAAAATCGTCACATTTAACACAGGGTCTTGCAAATGCTACTAGGCGAGATATGTATAAGCCATATGCAGGTCCCGCTGGAATATTACTGTCCAGAAAGGGATAGCTTACGATGTCGAAACTGTAATCATCTCTTTTATCATAAAGTCGACGAGAGAGAATGTCCGCTTCATATTTGTAGAAATATAGGTCTAAATATGATGTGCCTATCGGTAGTAGGGCTATCGGTAGTTTTCTTCAAATCCAGTGAAGGTGGATATATATCCTTCACTGCGTCATTTATATAGTTATTAGTCACAGCGAGAAGATCGTCTATATAACGTTTGATGAATGAGAAGAAACGGGCTTTGAATGGGTCGGTTTTTGAAAGCGCCTGCATGTAGTCATATTCATAATAGAACAGGGGTGCACAATTAGTACCCATTGGAATACCTATATGCTGTTGATATATATATTTTCATATATATATCAACATGATATATATGGAATATATACCTATATGAGGTACGACCAGACGATATTTTCACTTTTGACCTTTAACCTCAAGCGTGACGTCCCAGATACACTGTGAGATCATGAAGGCATAATTCAGTTATTCACAGTTCTTAATGTAACTTCAAGTGGGAAACTATAAAAAATATAATTTTCTGACTTCATATAGCTCAACATATTGGAACTACTTTGAGATTATTTACATAATATAATATAATATAATCCTATACAAAGGATAGATTCATCATGGTTAACTTCAATATGACGGCCATATATAGATATTCCAATGGGTACTAATTGTGCACCCCTTTTGGCTAACTTGTATCTGTTCTCTTATGAATATGACTTATATGCAGGCGCTTTCAAAAACCGATCCATTCAAAGCCCGTTCCTTCTCATTCACCAAACGCTATATTATATAGACGATCTTCTCGCTGTGGATAATCGCTATATAAATGAAGCAGTGAAGGATATATATCCACCTTCACTAGATTTGAAGGAAACTACAGATAGCCCTACAGGCACATCTTATTTAGATCTCTATCTCTACAAAAATGAAGCGGGCATTCTCTCTCGTCGACTTTATGACAAAAGAGATGATTACAATTTCGACATCGTAAACTATCCCTATCTGGATAGTAATATTCCAGTGGGACCTGCATATGGCGTATGCATATCTCGCTTAGTAGCATTTGCTAGATCCTGTGTTAAATGTGATGATTTTAATCAACGTCACAAAACATTGTTGCAGAAACTTATAAAACAGGGCTATTCCACCAAGCGCCTCCACTCAAAGTTTCTCAAATTTGTCGATACATATCGCATGCTGATAGCAAAGTACGAACGTAGCGTGCAAGCTCTATGGCGCTACGTTTCGTAACTTGTGTCTAATTCCGCTTAACCCGGGGCTAGGGGCCGTATGAACACATGTACTTCAAGATCCTCATGATGCTCATATGAACAGTCACAATCAAAGCGTGACTGAGATACATCTTTTTTGGATAACGACTCTAAAACGAATATTATGGATTAAGAATACTGATCAGCGATACGGATTTGATATTTTTGGAACATCATGATGTCTTGCCGGCATCATTGAAAACTGTTGACCGCTTCTCTCTTGCAGGAAACACGCCTATGTTTATGTATACTATGATTGTCTTTTTGAATTTGGTGCTAATACTGTTATATGGAAAATGGAATAGGTCTTCGGATTATGGACGCGGATATTCTCTAATGGACGACGGCTGGATTATGAATGACGGGCTAGACGCTTGTAATCCCACCAAAATATCTACATGGGTCAAATTTGTGGCATTTGTCTTATCACAATTCACACATTCACCACTATTCTGACTAAATAACCTAATATTTCAGAATACCTCTACTCAATTTTGTACTTTTTGCCAGTGGCAAAATCAAAATGGCACCCATCTGGAGTTATCCGATTTGAGTGTATGTTTGTCAAATAGAAATATTTCTCTACTCCAGCTATCTGATATCTTTCCCAAGATTGGGCTCATTCATACATGTAAGCTGGAGACAAGTTGAAAAAGACCTTATTTAAGAAATTTGTTCATCCCACCGGCAGGAACATTTTTCTCTATATCACGACTTTCTATGACCATTGGGGGCATCACCCAGGGTAGATGTAAAGTTCCAAAGTAGTGCAGATATTCTTTATTTCTGCCGAAGTGACACCCTACAGCTATCCGTTTTGTTCCACCGAAAAAAGGGGATAGTGATTTCAAACAACCCAATCATTCTTATTTATAGCTCAATCTGATTGAGCTTCAGTACACTTTACTCAACAATAATGCCGTTATATGATATCATGATTTGTTTATGTAATACAATCGTGTGGCTTCTCATGGAGACCATATCCAAATGTCAACTGATAAAATACTCCCTTTTAAAAGGGGGTATATGTATTCACATTGATATATATCTCTTCATGCTGATCCCATCTATACAAACATCACGATTATTGTTCAGCGCTGGATAAGCGCAGTTTTCTAATATCTAAGAAATAACCCCATTGAAACAGGGGGTATATGTGAATAAATTGACATATTTTTCTTATGAATAGCTTTAAGAGTATGAACTTTATTATATTGTATTTAGTATAAATGCCATAGTTATCATACAGTCAGAATGCGGTTTTGTGTCTCAATTGTATAACATATTTCAGGGGCCGTATCCAAACATCAACTTGAAAAAAATCCTTTCCAGAGAAGGGGGTTCATGTACTTCAATCGTCATAATTTACTTACGAAATCATCCAGTCTTTCTAAACATTATCATATGCAGTTCAGCATTCTGCGCAGTGTTTATTATTATCAAAGAGTTTTATTTATCTCAGATGAACAAAAAACAGCCCTCTGAAAAACGAGTGTATATATAATTATACATTTATATCTACTTTTAAAGATAGTCTTATCTGTCTAAAGATCATTTTCGACTACTCGGCACTAAGGTCGGAGTTACGTCGTGTCAGCATTTGTTTTGTTTTTCATTTCAACCGATGACAACAAATGGGGGCCGAATCAAAATTACTGATAGAAATAAAATGCTCCCTCGCCCAGACGATATGGATATAATTATATTTTATGGTTATTGATTCAGTTTGTCAAAACATTATTCAGAATTGGTCAGTATTAATTAAATTGAGGTTTGACGTTCTATATTAACCGTATAATCACACAGGTTTTGTATTCAATTACAAATTAACACAAAATGAATAGGTATAGTATGGTGTTACGGAGGTTTACATGGTGAATATTTAGTCCAATCAAGTCAGAAGAGTAGCAGGTAGGATTGAGTGGACATGGCTGTTGAAGGCAATTATCGCCAAGCTGATGAGCTGATTTTTAGGTTAGTGACCTTATGTAACTTCCCAGTCAGATCATGGGGCAATGCATTGCACAACAGTTATGCTGGTCACAAAAAAAAACAAAGTGATACGATATTATTCATATGGTTTAGGTAGTTAAATCGTCGCTATATAGTCGAAATAACGCTGAAGGCGAGGTAAAACCCTAACTCACTCAATTATGAGCGACAGATCAGTCGATTTAGTACAGAGTGGATCATCTGCTAAAGTTAACCAATTATAGTAGCTCGAAATCCCCTTTAAACAGAAGTAATAGATGCAA